>JACXGI010003074.1:34765-66222 GCA_016801175.1 Esox masquinongy | reverse complement strand
TGTGACATACTGAAGCAGAGCATGATCCCCTCCCTTCGGAGACTGGGCCGCAGGGCAGTATTCCAACATGATAATGACCGCAAACACACCTCCAAGACGACCACTGCCTTGCTAAAGAAGCTGAGGGTAAAGGTGATGGACTGGCCCAGCATGTCTCCAGACCTAAACCCTATTGAGCATCTGTGGGGCATCCTCAAACGGAAGGTGGAGGAGCACAATGTCTCTAACATCCACCAGCTCCGTGATGTCGTCATGGAGGAGTGGAAGAGGACTCCAGTGGCAACCTGTGAAGCTCTGGTGAACTCCATGCCCAAGAGGGTTAAGGCAGTGCTGGAAAATAATGGTGGCCACACAAAATATTGACACTTTGGGCCCAATTTGGACATTTTCACTTAGGGGTGTACTCACTTTTGTTCCCAGCGGTTTAGACATTAATGGCTGTGTGTAGTGTTATTTTGAGGGGACAGCAAATTTACACTGTTATACAAGCTGTACACTCACTACTTTACATTGTAGCAATATATATATATATATATATATATATATATATATATATATATATATATATATATATATATACAGGCCTATATATGCAGTCATTTCTGATTAGTGTGAACTAGCCTACAAAACAATCAAATGGCCATTACAAACCTATTTCTATAGGGATTTGTGTTAGGTTAATACAGTGGTTATTAATCTGCGTAGACCAGCCTATTATCTCTGGATGAACTGGTGTTGATGGATGGGCTACTATGACTACAAACATACAAAAAACTACGAAAAATTACATGCATAGACTCCACACACTGCAGCTCCAATTGTTATACATGATGGCTCCGGGTAAAATAACCGTCCTATCTGATTCAGTAATGTTTGTCCAGGTGTTTCCATATTAGCCCCGGATCTTTGATCAAGGTCCAAAAAATATTTGTTTTATAGAGAGGTGAAATGATGCAGTAGGCATATTCTAAAGACGACAGCGGACTAGAGCTCAGTTTATATAAGCGCAGTGGTAGGTTCGTTTTGAATAGCAGAGGGTTGTTAGGCTGTGAATTAATATACTAGCTGCTATTGGTCACAACTAGTGAGCAACGCTTTCTCTTTTTACAATGCAAGAAGTTCAACTTAAGCAGTCAAACAAGACTACAACTTGTATTTGTTGTAATGTTGCCTGGAATGAATATTTATTGGACAATCCAGTTTTGTATTACATACAATGTTTTATCATTTGAGCAAAATGTCATGACACACTTGATGCGTCCTCACCTTATGCCAACGTGCTACTATTCAGCCGATTGCTCACTGTTCTGACTTAATGCTTTGGAGTTCAAAGGTTGCCTTGCTTTAGGGTTTCAAATAACTATTAATGAACAATAATAGGCCCATCACTGGATGGAATCAAAGAACGATGGGCTGTAGCAACCATTACATGGCCTTTTAATGCTGCTGCATAATGAATTTGTCCTAATTAGACATACTAATGATTATCTTGTTTGAACGACTTAGCAAAAAAACAATTAATAAATAAATAATTTCAAATTTTTTTTTTTTTACTACTTAATTTTTTTTACTAAGTCGTTCAAACGAGATACTAAGTCATTGAAACGAGATAAACTTAGTCTCTGGGCCCAAATTTTTTTTTTACCACTTGGGCTTCACGGCTTCCGTAATGGAAGCCCATTTCCACCAGTAAAATAAAAAAAATCATAAAGAATCATGAAGTCATAATTATGAAATAAATGAAATATATTGAGATAAAAAGTCATAATTATGAGATGAATAGTCATATTTATGAGATAAAAAGCGGAAAATATGCGATAAAGTGGTGCTGTTTTGTCTTCAAATGTCCCTTCATCACCTGCCTGGCCTTGCTCAAAGGCAGCTACATCAGCCAATACATAGCTCTTTAATAAAGAGATGGTAAGTGTTATCACAGCTTTAATATCATACTAATTATAAATATAACTTAACATAGTGCCATGAAGACTTAAGCTATGATGTTGAAAAGCCTGCGGATATTGTCATATTGTACATGTGCATTGAGTTGTCCCGAGTTGTCCTCTGTAGTTTAGCTAGCTATTCTGGGGCACATGCTAATGGAATACCGATTATTCACAGTCACAGAAGCACCTCATATCCCTAGGTGGCACAGCATGGACAGCATTGATTATTGCTATCCATAAAAGCAATTTCGGGGGACCCCCACTTTGAGAACCACTGCCTCTGATCTTGTGGACAGCATTTTGTGGACATCTTGTGGAAAGGTATGTGTCACAGTGTGAGCGAGTGATCTTTGAATTTTGTCGTTCATATTTTGAAGGTGTGGAACAAGAAGAAATGTTGGAAATCATGGATAATCACAACTACCGTAGGCTTCCAACAACAGATAACAGAGCAAATCCAAAAACTGATTCAAGAGCCCGCTTTTGTGATTGAACCGTGGAGCGACATGCTAAAGGCACCAAAAAATGTAAATTCTATTTTTATTTACATATTCAATGATTATTCATTATTTAGTATAGACTATGTACTTAATTTCTGTCCTAGTAGGCAATCATTGGAATGTTAATGGTTTAGAGATATTTCGTTAAGCTGTGAATGCAGGGACAAAAAGGTTTGCTTATATTGCCTAGCTAGCTTGCTTCTCGAGATAACACCACTCTGTTTTACGAGATGGTCCCAGAATAGATTGGAATGTGTACCTAATTGATAAGGGGTCTACTCCTCAGGACTAGTTTATCGTTTGGTCAGTAAACCAACCCCCATGCCTTTAGTTCAGGGATAAAAACCAGAGCGGCGTTTGGGGAAGCTGTCTTTCGCATTTACCTTTCTTATATAACAAAAACAAAACAAGTATATGTCACATAATCGTCCAATCTTGTTACAGTTGATGTATTTATTTTCAATTCCACATTGCAAGCACTATTTTACTTACTCTATTCAGGTGCTGTTATTGTTCTTTACCAAAAGACAGCTTGGCATTTTCATCCATTCCATAACCCTATAGATGGGTTACTTTTAAAGGCTCCCTGCTATAGCCAGTTAGATGAAATTTCATGCAGTTAAAGTGAAAACATATGCAGTTTTGTACGCTGTAATTTTTTACATATTTTAATAAATAATTCAGTTAATTCATGTGTGGATTTTGCATTTTTACTCAGTTCTTACAAATACAAATAGTATTTGTAAGAATTACAAATAGTCAGGGTAAGGACAACAAAGTACTTTGTGCGTGCATCTATTTTGTTAGAACTGAAAATATTTGGTACATCTTTGATGTGTCTAAAACAGCTACTCTTTATATGTGCGTTCATCACAGGTTAAAAGATATGTTATATTTTGACAATTCCAATCAATCATTTGTAAGTTTCAATTCCTGAAATGAAACAGGAAACAAACAAAAAACATTTCAGAAGTACAGAGTTTGACACAGGCACAGGAAAGTTAATTATCTAGATTAAGTTCATTGTTTATCAGCTGTCTGAGTTCAATATACAGGTTAACTGTTTCAAACACATCATTTGTTAATTTCAGATTATACTCTGACATTATGTCCACACAGATATGGAACACATCTTCATCACATGGGAAGTCCTTGAACACACTCTTCAAGGCAGACTTGAACCTTCTCCAGGTCTACATGGTGAAAACAATCTCTGCCTCTGTACAGTTGAGGGAATGCATGCAATATGGAGGGATGTCCAGGTGATCGTGAGTTGTGGACTTGACGACTCTGTGGTTGTTCCAAGTCAATACAACCTCATTAAGTTCTTCCTAGGAGGCAATGTAGTATGGTGGGTTGGCACAATAATATTAATAGGCCTACCTGCAAAATGTAATTTGCTGCAATGCAACCAATGTTGCAATTATATTTTCACAGCTATCAAAATGTGATGGGAGAACCCAAAAATAAAAAGTAATGCCATTTATTACACAGGACGAATCTTAAATTATGCCTACTTATTTGAAACAGAGCTACTCTGAATACCTCAACCCAGATTATTGTTTTTGCCAACCAGAAACAATAATGTATTTATTATTAATTCTCTGCACAGAACACAGGCAATTGCTTTTTTGTACATGTGGCTCTTAAAAATATTATTGGCCAATCCTTTATCTCATTATGTGTCACCTGTATTATTTGAAGAAAGCAAAACTGAATCAAGGACTTGTCCAAGATGTTGCCAGACAAAACTAGCGATGATCAAACCAGCGATGATCTTTGCATCATTGTTTGTTTTGTAAGCTTCAAGCCATATCATCTTGGAAAACCTATAAGTGCATCCACTGATTGCAATTCCAAATGGCTTAAGTTTGTCATAGCCATCAATGTGCCAGACATAGTTTGGACCACAGCTGTGGTAAACACTTTCGCCGTCTGTTTCTTGACCTCAGTTCAACACATTCACCATCCAATATCTGTAGAAATATTCAAACTGTTTCTCTGTCAGTCACAATTCCATGTAACCAACATTTTTGGTGCATCCACCTGTAACCATGACACTGACCCGATGTTTCCAGTTGCTGTTCAATGAAGGTTGCCACCTCAGCCACATCAGTTTTATTCTTTCTATGCCAGAGCTGCTTCTTGCTTGAAATCCTTTCAAGGGTGTGTTTGCTTAGTACAATCAAGTGTGAATCAGCACACAAATGGAGTATTTCATCTGTTGTACAGCCATGATTAAAGTAGTCTTCAATGTACTCAATTCATTTCCATGTCAAATTGAATAGAACTCACGCTAAAGAGCTGCTACTTTGACTGTTGTGTGAAAGTATCTTATAATTATGACTTTTTATCTCATAATAATGACCTTTTATCTCATAATTTTGAAATTTTATCTCATTATTGACTTTTTATCTTATAATTATGACATGCCATGTCATAATTGACTTTTTATCTCATAATTATGACATGCCATCTCATAATTATGACTTTTAATCTCATAATTCTGACTTAATCTCATAATTTTGAAAGAAAATGACAAATCACGGCAACTGCTGGTTAATTGTTTTCATTATAGTTATATTTGTTTCTTATATGACGTGTCAAATGGTGTTATCTAACATGTTCATTTTGGCCCCGCAAAGGCCCAAGCAGTATTCCATAGTATTTAGAGTTTCTAAAGCCGATATATAATCCTTTTTCCACTTTGCATTCTTGACTATAGGCTACCACAGCCAACCACTGAACAACCCCCATGCATAGGTATGTTAGGAAATGCATTGTTTATGGATGACCAAACATAAGTTGCCTACTAATAAACAAAGTGACCTTTATCTGGTAACGCCGGAGACTAAACAGCACTCATCTATTTTTAGATGCGCCTCCGTACTTGTCTTCCTGCCTTAAAGCACCAAAGAAATTGTCCTTCAGAAAATGAACAGACTTAGGCAAAAGTTGAGAAGGCAAGAATTGTTATTTCTATTGCCTGTTAAACAATGTTTACACTTTTGCCAAGGAAACACAAAGGTATAGAACTAGTTTGTCACAAGGAGTTCATAAATGGAAACATTTCTACTGGTAAATGTATGTTAATTATTATTGTTTATAATATTGTTTGTTACACTACAAAAACTGCAAAGAAGTGAAAGCTAGCAACCAGGAACTCTAAGCTAATATTAGCAAGGCTAAGAATAATGTTAAACTCTGAGTTAGCGCTTTTTCTGGAACAGGTAATTCTATTTACCATATTATTATTCAGAACTTCATTCTCTGTCGGGCATTGGTGTGGAACCGCTTTCTGACTGGTCGGTAATTGCAAGATGCTGTAATTGTTTTTTTACTGAAAAAATCCTACCTAGTGCAGCTATAACTAAGGTAAGTAAATACTCAACTAATGTAAAATATCAACAGGCTACACCTGCATATAAGCTAATGATAGCAACAGAAAACATTGTTTCTCTGCTTGCTTGCCTGTTACAACTAGAAAACTAGACAGCTAATAATAGATCTGTTACCATTTGTGACAGGAAGAAGTTAGGAGGGGGTGGAGGATTTTACGGGACCGCTATACAAAACAGAAGAATGAGAAGGAAAGACAGGATTGGGTTTGCAGGAAGCAAACAAGGTCTGAGGCAATAGTCATTATGACTTCCTTTTAACCCCTTATGGTCTCGTGGGACAAGTGGAAACATGAAGCTGCCCTCAGCCAGCCAGGTGCAGGAGAGACAGAGCAGAACCAGAAAGGCACAACAGCCATCAAAGTGACTAGGGATAGAGTGAGGAAGACAAAATTGAGCTCAAAATTGAGTCATTCAGTAAAAAGAATTAATCTTTCAAGTCATTTTGTTTAATTAAGTCAGTAATGCCAGGGGTAATGCCTGCGTCCAATTATCAGTTACAAACACGTCTCTATAATCCTGCTGGCTTGATCAGTTTTTATTTTCTAACATAATACTAACAGCTGTTGGATGGAGAACTGAGCTGGAGGACAGCATATTTATTGATGTTGGGTAGAACTCTGCTGCCAGCCTTTCAAAGTAACAAAACAATTGTTCAATTGAACGATTAAACTGAAAGAGTCAGGCATTCACAAGTCTTATTTACAGTACTTTACTTTACAGTACTTTTTTACAGTACTTTACAGTACTAATCAAAATCTTGGTGCATGTTTTCATCTGTGTTGATCATGACAATTAATAATCAGCTATTTTCATTATTGTAGCCTGTGTCCAATTATCAGTTATAAAAATGTCTTTATAATGCTCCTGGCTTGATCTGTTTTTTTTTTGCAAATTTATACAGATGTTGATCAGAGCACTGAGCTAGAGGACCGCATATGAAGACAATGATCATGTTGTACAAACATGCTGCCAACCGTTCGAGTGAACAATACAATTGAACAAGTCACTACAAGAGAGGACTTGTGAGTCTCGAGTCACTGAAGCTAAATTAAAAAATAATGAATTGCTCACAAACTGCACATCACTATCACCCTGGTGGAGGAAGAAGCCTCTGTTGTCTCAAAGCCTTAGCCCAGTGCTGCTCAATCCTGTTCCTGGAGAGCTACCATCCTGTAGGTTCTCTCGAATCTTAATTTTGCACACCTGATTCTAATAATGAGCTGGATAAAAAGCTAAGTCAGGTTAGTCACAACTGGTGTTGGAGAGAGAACCTACCGGATGGTAGATCTCCAGGACCAGGATGGAGCAGCCCTGCCTTAGCCCATCCCTGCACCCCCCGCAAACCCTGAGCCCATACAAACCCTTCAACTGCTGAGATCATCCCTGTGCACCCTGATAAAAAAGGAGGAGACAACAGTCTCATCCTACCAACCCCATGTCTGCATTTGAGTTCCTGGCTCACAGCAGCAGTTGAATCCAATTTTTCAGCCAGTTGCCAGTCACCTGCACCAGCTACACTGCCTGAAGATGAAAGAGAGCCTTTTTGCTAGGAACATTCTGCCCACACTTAAGAGGCTAACCCTACATCAAAGAACAGCAGCAAAGATTAAGATCCAGCAAATTCTTTTTGAGGCAGAGTTCAATTGTGAGTTCTCAAAGTACTTTGTGGAATAACATTAATACTAAAATGTTTGTTTTCTACAGTTATTTTAATTCTGTGAGTGTGTGTGTGTAAAACGTTGTCCTTTTTCACTTACAGACATGATTAATTTTCTCTCTCGTTTCAGTCATCCCAAGGGTTCCATCCTCATCTTTAAATATTTTTAAAGACTGAGTTCATATAAAGGTTACACATACATGCACACCATGAAACATACATGTACACAACTCATCAGCACATCGTCTCCCAATGCTCTTGCACTTTATTATAAGCAATAATGTGAGTGAGAAACGCAATATACCATATATTCACAGTTAGTCAGTTTGCATTTTAAACCAGACTTTCCTTTCCGTTTTCTCTCTCCTTCCCATTCAGAAGCATCACAGCCTGCTGACATTTGAGGTTGAGTGTGAGTGATAGATTGGCACATACACACATCAAACATTCAAAATATATCTACACAATATATGTGAGCACACTGTTTTTGCAACACATTATACAATGTAATTTGTAAAACAGACTCACTTTTTATTTCCTTTTTTTAGGTTTCTGACTTGCAAGTGTTATCATACTGTAACTTTCTTCTGCCTTTTCTCAGGAATACCAGTTTTGGGTGTTGGAAACAGCTGTAATAAATTATTGTGGCATAATCCAATTTTTGAAGTGTTATTAATTTAAAATACCAATATAGGAATATGCAGTATAGAAGCCTATTTAATATCTCCTGCAGGTGGAAGAGGTATGTGGGCATCATGTTTAATAAACCAGACCACAGACATGAATAGAAAATTGCTCTTTTACTGAAATTGTGTGGCTTATAAAACTGTGGATCACTGCACCACATTCTGTCACTGAACAGCACCAGCGGCAGAGAAGTACTGGGTCAGCTTCTCCCTCGCTTGCAGTGCCCCTCTCCCAGCGTTATTTGCAACTCCACGAGCCATATCCCTCATCCTGCAGTTCGCAGTGTCCAGTTCTGTCTGTGCTCCTGAGCCCAGGGATGTCTTCTAGATGTAGTTGTGCAGGACACACGTGGCCTTCACACTACCATCCACATTCTCTGGCTTCAACGCAAGCACCCGTCTGTACATCCTCCACCAACACATGGTACGACTTCAACAGTGAAGAGGCGATTCCGGGATGCTGGCTTTCTAGGGAGAGTTGCAAAGAAAAAGCCATATCTCAGACTGGCCAATAAAAAGGAAAGATTAAGATGAGCAAAAGAACACAGACACTGGAAGGAGGATTGTGAAAAAAAGGCCAGCATACCGGAGACGCCTCTTCACTGTTGACGTTGAGACTGGTATTTTATGGGTACTATTTAATGAAGCTGCCAGTTGAGGACCTGTGAGGCGTCTGTTTCTCAGGCTAGACACTCTAATGTATTTGTCCTCATGCTCAGTTGTGCACCAGAGCCTTCCCCCTCCTCTTTCTATTCTGGTTAGAGACAGTTTGCACTGTTCTGTGAAGGGAGTACTACACAACGTTGTACGAGATTTTCAGTTTCTTGGCAATTTCTCACATGGAATAGCCTTCATTTCTCAGAACAAGAACAGACCGACAAGTGTCAGAAGAATGTTCTTTGTTTCGGATCATTTTGAGCCTGCAATCGAACCCACAATTGCTGATGCTTCAGATACTCAACTAGTCTAAAGGACAGTTTTATTGCTTCTTTAAAGCTGAAATACATATGTTTTTGTATTAAAACATCGTTATTCGATTGATCTGGATTGTGGATGAATTCCTACCACATCAGATGGTCCCAAGCCTGCATCTGAAAAACCTCTGTATACGGTGGTATACTGCTGCTAACCTGTTCCTGCGCACAGAAAGTGATGCATTTGACATATCAAACAAAGAGCTGAGGCTGAAAAAAACACAGAAGTGACTACAATTTAGTGATGTGCAGTTCGCGAAAGATTTGTTAGTTTTGAACTAATCTTTTTAGTGACTCGGGACTCACGAGTCATTTTTTCTTGTGACTCGTTCAAGTGTATCGTTCATTCGAATGTTTGACAGCGGATTACTACAACATGATCACTTGCTTCATACCCGGTCCTCCAGCTCAGTTCTCTGATCAACTTCTTTGTGCATTCGCAGAGAAAAATAGATCAAGGTAGGAACATCATAAAGACATGTTTATAACTGATTATTGAACACAGACTATAATAATTAATATAGTTAGTTGATTACTGATGCCATGAAAAAATAATGAAAACGAGCACGGGGCCGCTGCCTTTGCCTAAGTAAAAAGACTCATGAAAGACTGACTCGGTCAGTTTTATCGTTCAATTGAACGGTTGTTTCGTTCATTTGAACGACTGGCAGCGGAGTTCTACCCAACCACGGAATACGCTGTTAGTTTCACTTTCGCAAAGAAAAATAGATCAAAACAATAGCATAATAAAGACATGTTTGTAACAGATAATTGGACGCATGGTAGGTCTAAAATAATTAATGTGGTAGTTCATTTTTGATAGTAATGATAAACACAGATAAAATCATATAATGAGCCTTTGTCTAAGTAAAAAGACTCGTGAAAGACTGACTCGGTCAGTTTTATCGTTCAATTGAACGGTTGTTTCGTTCATTTGAACGTCGGGCAGCGGAGTTCTACCCAACCACGGAATACGCTGTTAGTTTTACATTTGCAAATAAAAATAAACCAAGACAATAGCATAATAAAGACATGTTTGTAACAGATAATTGGACACATGGTAGGTCAAAAATAATTAATGTAGTTTTCGATTGATGATAAACACAGATGAAATCGTACACTGAGCCTTTACCAAACTAAAAAAGACTTGCAAATGACTGACTCAGTCAGTTTTATCGTTCAATTGAACATTTGCCAGCAGAGTTCTACCCCGATCGCTGTCTTCCAGCTCAGTAGCCTACTCTCTGTCCAACAGCTGTTAGTTTGACGTTCTCAAAGAAAAGTTGATCTAGAAAGTAGCATTGTAAATACATGTTTGCAACAGATAATTGGACGCATAGCCTACAGTAAATAATGTAGTATTTGATTTTTGATTGTAATGATAAAGATAAATCAATGATAAATCAGAGTAAAACAAGCGTTTGCTTAAGTAGAGAAGACACGTAAATGGCATTAGAATGATGAGCATTTGTTGGCTGTAGGCATTATTGACTCAATTGAACGAAATTACTCGAAAGAATAAAACTTTTTACTGAACAACTCGACAAGATCCGACTCAGTAGAAAGAGTCGAACTTCCCATCACTACTACACTTTTGTTGTGGATCAAGCAGGGAGGCACACTAGCGAGACAATTTTATAACAATGGAAGATCAGAATTTAATGGGGATGAAGAAAATATGGTTTAGATCAGAAGAAAGCTAATCTGCTAAAAGAACGGCAGATAGACGCAGTTCCAAAACGTGTGAACATTGGTGCAGCTGCCTATCCACGATGGATGAAACTCAAGGAGCAGAATAGATTAAACTGTGACACTGATCTGTTATTGTGTAATTTTAGTACATAACTAAAAGAATGCCATGTCAACTTTTTAGATGTGCTGAATAAAGTGAACAGATAACGTGTGGGGCTTTAAGAGTGAACTGATGTTACACCAGCGACAGCCGAGATTTCTGGGAAAATGATGCGGAAATACTTCCTGCTCTGGAAAGTTACGTATTTCAGCTTTAATCAGCACAACAGTTTACAGTTATGCTAACATAATTGCAAAAGGGATTTCTCATGATCACAGCCTTTTAAAATGAAATACTTGGATTTGCAAACACAATGTGCCATTGGAACACAGGACTGATGGTTGCTGATAATGGGCCTCTCTATGCCTGTGTAGATATTCCTTTAAAAAATAATCTGTTTCCAGCTACAATGGTCATTTACAACATTAACAATATACTGTATTTCTGATCAATCTTATGTTATTTTAATGGACTCAAAATTTGCTTTTCTTTCAAAAACAAGGACATTTCTAAGTGGACAAAAATGGACAAAACATTTGCTTTTCTTTAAAAAACAAGAACATTTCTAAGGATGTATGTATGTCTGACAGTCCACTTGGTGGTGTTTGTCCACAAATTCTCCGGCAAGGTGCAGGGGTAGCAGGGAAGCCCCACAGTATCCAATTTATTTAAAAACAACACCTTTCCGCAGCAGGAAGAGTAGGAAAATACTTTATGGACATCGTTTGATTAATATGAGGAATGGCTCAAAATAATAAGCAGGAGTTTTTAGATCCTTTTTCCTAAGTTTTTCAGTGTGTGCAAATGGGTAACCATAGGTTACAAAACGTGCATGTACCACAAATAGTGGTTGCAGTTTGTAAATGAGGGGCATAGTCAACACGTCGATTGCCTATATTTCGAAGGCTTTATGGGAGAACACTCTGGCAAGGAAGATGTGGAAGAGAAGCGGTTATTTCTTCTTCCCTCCTTTCTTTCGGTTCCATCTTCCATCACTCCGCCGTGATTTTAAAGGGATAATTCTACCTGGGATCCCTCGCCCCGCTGCACCACTCTAGCAAATTGCGAGTCCGTGGGAGGGCAATTTTTATGCTCAACTGGGGCAGTGGCCCGTTTTGGAAATGGAGGAGGACAGGAAAGAATTTTCCCGCTCCCTAGGCAGCCTTTTTTAAGATTCACAGTTCTGGCACCTGTTGCAGCCCGACCGGGTTCATAACCTTGTCGGCAAGCTAGTTCATCAAGTGGTGGCTGTGGCTGCTCCTGCCTCAGTTCCGGTTTCCACTGTGGCTTCCCTGGCTCCTGTCCAGACGGCACCGGCACAGGACTGGAAATCCTCCGACCCTTGGGTGCCCAGGCGGATGAAGAGGAGGTGGGATTGACTAGAGAAGGGGGAGTGAGACACTAGTCATCTGTTTGGTGAAGGGGTGAGGGAGACACTAGTTGCCAATTGTCACAATTGTCTTTCTCCCATCTGCACTCCAAAGGTCTTGGATTTGTTGGATGCTGGCGTAACAGATGTTACAGAACAATCACATATAATCAAATTACGACTGGCAATCGTCCTTATTCTCTTCCCCCCTTTGAAGCACCCATTGGACCAGCCTATCATCTAATGGTGGCAGCAGTGGTGAATGCTATAGAGGACACAGGCTTCTCTTACTGAATGCCCTGTAATCATGTGCTCTCCTGCTGTCGGCAATGCACTTCAGTTCTGTCACCTGCCTTCCCAATTTTGTTGGAGACGGTGATGGCATTATCAGACAACCGAACCGCTGTGTCAGAGTTGACACAGCGGTTCGGAGCTGTTGATGGTGGTTCCCTAGGAGCAGAGACAGAAGGGCTTTTTTGGCATTATTTCCTCATACCGAAAAAAAACAGGGGGAATGAGGCCGATTTGGTATTTTTGCATGAACAGGTTCATAACCAAATGGCTCTTGCATACGCTCACAACAAAATTTCTGCTGAGATTTATTCAGCCAATTTTGTATGAGCGTGGCTCTAAAGGACACGGCCATGGTTTCACGTCACAGAACGTTTCTCTCCATTTCCTTTCAGAAGGTGGCATATGAGATCAAAAGAGTGGCGTTTAACTATACTCCATCTCCTTGCAACTTTTCCAAGTTTCGGGCTGGAGTGACATCTTGCTCCACTCCACAAAGAGTGGCCATGGCAGTGAGGACTCAGGCTTCTGTTAGCAGAGGTTAGGGCTGTACTTCACATGGAAAGGTCCTCCTTTCCACAATGGAAATGAGTCAGACTGTTGGCATACCTGGATGAACCATTGGTGTTGGCAAACTTGGCTGAGTTGGCCTTGAACACTGTTAGTGCACAGTTTGTGCCTGTGGTTTGTAGTGAATTGGAAAAAGAGTGCCTTGTCGCCCAGCCAACAGATAGTCTATAAGTATTCAGTCAGATACTGTCTCCATGTTGGCGCAGAAAGGGATGCTTTCTTCAGCAGAACTGCCCTTTGTGCACAGGGACGGTGCAGTCTGTCATGTCTCTTTTGGGCCTCATGTCAGCGGCGCAGCTGACAAGCTGTTGTTAATTTTTTCATGTGATTTGGCCTATTGGAGAGATGCACGGAGTCCCAATGGGCAGGTTGTCCTCTCAACAGCCCGGGAGTGCCGTGGTTTAACCCTTTGACGCGTATGACCACCAGTCTGATCAGGCAGGAGTGGTCCCTGAAGCGTACGATCACACCGGTGTGATTAGAACGTATTGTTAGAATGCACCATTTGAACGTTTAGGTACAAGTGACGAAACAATCACTGGTAAGACTTTCATTTATTCACATTTACCTCAAACAGTGCTTACAACTTTATTTCCTCATTGTTTTCCAATTGTTTGAAGATCTACACTATGATATTAACAAGGTAGCAAGCGTTCAAATCGGGACAAGAAGGGTTACTTACATACCAACAGGCAGCACTTGTAGTCATATTTTTCTAAAATAAACATAATACGTATGGCACAAAAATGAATAATATTAGCGACTAGAACATCTTACCATATCCTGGGAGAGCTGACAACCAGTCAAAATCATTGTGTAAAATATTCTAGAAGTTAGGTTACACGTTTGTGGGCGCTGCTATGTTTGTTTATCAACCAAAGATAAAGAAAGGTGATAAGTTGAGTAACTCTGAGACCGGACGGTCATTTATATTTGCCCCCCAATATATCACTGTAAACATAACTATGTAATTTCAGTAATATTTATAACACACAATGAAAGCACTTGATGATTATAGACACTTAAAGTGCGTTTTAAGTTTCAAAAGATTGTGACCCCCCGCCCTTTGCCTCACAATGGTTTGATCCAGTCCTCAGCAGTGGCACATCATGCAGGTACTACATAACTACAGTGCATGTGTGGGAATCTGAAAGAGTCTGTCGTTGGTGGCTGACTTTCAGTAACAAAGGATAAATTCAAAGGATATTCAAACAAAGGATATGTTAGACATTTCTTTACTTCTACAATAAGACACATTTAGAACCGTCACCAGTCTTCATTTTCGCTGCATTGAATTACAGGTCACACTTTGTTAGCTAACAGTTAGCTGATGTTTGCTAGCTCGATACAGTAACCTCAACCAATGTTTGCAGCTGTTTGGATTTGGGTCAGTGAGAGAAGCTTGCAATGCAATGTATGGAGTGTTCCTTAGCTGGCAAGGTGATTGTGTTCATGTCTACTGTCTGAAAGGCACTCAATGCATGTAGCTAACGTGAGGATAATCCAGTCAGTTTGTTTTATGTTGGTAGGGTTCACACACCCAATAGCTGAATTTGCAGAGCTACAGTAGCGAGCAAACCGATGGCGCAAACTAAAACAGTATTACAGCGCTACTTTTGGTGTCCCCTCAGGAATTGCTCTTGAGACAAAAGCTCAACGTAATCTTCAAAAATCTATTTTTCACTGATCGTATTTGTCATAATTTGTCATAAACTTTTGAGAGCTTCTGAATAATTACGTAAATAAATGATTTACACACCACATTGCCTGATAGTTAGCGTGTTTTATTGATACAAGTGAAGCATATCAGTATCTTTTGCGCCGCAATCTTTACAAAAATGACAGCATTTTTTACTAATATAATTGAAATCAAAAATTAGATGTGTAACTAGTAAGCAGCGTGGTGTTTTTGGGAAGCTGTGGATGATATGTATTGTGATGTCATAATCACATTATGGATCTCTGAGTGAGTACTGAAATCATGCATAAAAACTAATGCTGGGGGCCGTTAAGTGATATTTGAAACTTAAACGTGAAAAGGTTAAGGATGCTCATCCAGATGTTAACCATGGCTTGGTGGTAGATACCTCACTGTGAGGTTGCAATGTTACAGCACAAAATAATCTTGGCCCATGTTGGGCCATCCTCTATGGGCCTGGGGCTTGAGTGGGACAGGTTAGCACGCCGGGGTTTATCAACTGTTGTCATCAGCACGATTCAGGATGCACAGGCTGTGTCTACCTGAAATATTACACAGTGAAATGCAATGTTTTTACTCAATGGTGCGAAAATTGTTCCTTCCGGTGTGCTGGAATATGATTTTTTATTTGCTACAACACTTAAATGAGCAATGCTCTCCCTCCATCAATGAGGTGTATCCATCAGCAATTTTGGCTTGTCATGAGGGTTTGAGAAAGATGTCTGTGTTCAGACTTGTTAAGCATTTTCTGTTGGGGACTCGTAGGCTGAGACCTGTGGTTCGGGCCAGGGTCTCCCAATGGGATTTGTCTTTAGTGCTCAATGCGCTATGTGAGGTGCCATTCAAGCCTATTTGGATGGAATCTAATTGAAAATGTTGCCACTTAAAAGCTCTCTGTTGCTCAAGCTGACTTCAGTTAAGCGAGTGGCCTGTGTGCTCTGTTGACGTGCAAAGACAATCAATGGTGGTTTGAGCAGGGCTATGTTGCATCCCAATTCGCCGCTTCAGTCGAAGATTATCAAGAACTCTTTTAGATCACAGGTGAAAGAGTTGTGAGTGCATAGCTCAGCCTTAAACCAATAGGAGCAGATCTCCCCTATGGGGCATTCATAGAACTGGAATTACAGAACTGCGCTAACTTTCGAAATGTACTGTAGGCTGGTCTATACTTTAAAGGCTCATAATTTACCATTGTTTTTGCTGAGATCAAATGTATATGATGCCCACAGGGTTGAATCCCTAGGGTACATGTCACATATTGAAACGTAGTTGAGGATCATATGACTGTAGTAAGCCATAAACTGACCTTGTATACGTAACAAATAAGTGGTTCGTAATGGCATATAACACACAAATGGTCAATGTATGCATTCAATTTGATTTTCCCATTCATATATTTGTTCTTCATGGTAATTGTGCAGTTTGCCACTGATCTATAACACATACAATAAAGGTCTAAGTATGAATTACAGTGGAGTAATTCATTTACCCCAAAGGAATTTTGCACATTTTGCAGTATCACAGTCAGAATCTAATTAAAGTAAATTTAATTGGAATTTTGTCACTAATTGACGTGTATTACATAATGCCAATGTTGTATGAAACAAATATATTTCATATAAAACAATTAATTATTAATTGCTTAAGGGATCACCCCTTTTGAAATTAGCTGTTTTGCAGTCACTTGGCTTTAAAAGTCACAGATAGTTGAATAGAATTCACCTTTCTGAAATTATTGTCACATTGTCACTGGAAAGCCCAGAATATGGCAAAGAGCATATTCAAACCAACCACAGCACGAAGCCAAAATCCAAGTTCTGAATATGTGCCAGTCAGTGTTTGGACTATCAATAAATACCCAAAGCTTTAAACTAAGGCACTGTTAAATCAATTACCAAAAAAATGGCAAAGTGTATTTCAATAAAAACTTGAAAAATTGGGGCGTTCAAAATGTGTGACCGGTAGTGTATATTGGCATATACATGACATAGTACACGATATTGATGGACCAATTTTGTCTTGACAATGTCCCTTTTAGAACCAGTGGCCACAAATCCTGGAATGCAACTTTAATTGTGATGTGAATTACAACAAATTGCAACAAGATTCCATACACAGAATTTAACCTAAATTTTCAAACCTGTGGGGATCTACATGCATCATTGACCTCAGTGAGAAAGTAGGCCAGGGTACAAAATGAGCCTGATACGGGGGACTCAGTATTTATATATCAGCATTTATTTGTAATGTGCCTTGGCCTTTTGGCATTTTAAACACTGGTACGGCAGAAGCAGACTTGAGAAGCCAGGACAGCCAAAATGATATTACGCTGTTACTGTAATGATGCATCCGTTAGGCTTTCACAAGTACTACAGAAGAACAGATTGGAAATTGGGTGCACAGAATTAAGTCATAAATGCATTCAAATTCCTGGTTTTGCTGCTAATATTTTTCACAATAATACACAAACAGGGATAACTCATTTCATTCTAGCAACTCCTTTTGGTATGTCAGGCATCTGCAAGCTGAATCGTAGTTGTTGGCCAGGGAATATGCTCTCTGTGACAAGGGCCATGATAGTAATGTAAAATGAAATGATTTAGCAAATATAACAATATACATATATTTTTGACTCGCAGGTTTGTGGTGTGCTTGTATGACATCTTGTCTTTCATAACACATGAACTCCTCTCAAACACCTTTCCGCTGGATAAAAAAATTCACAATTAATCCAGTTATTTTTGGTGTGTGCTGTAAACACACACAGACCATCTGTCAGTTGAAAACCATACCGTTTTTTACTGTATAAATATTCAGCATGTGACTGGACAGCCAAATCTGCCATATTGGATGATGTGTGTGTAGAGAGGGGAATGAATCCCCCAAACTCAATTCAACACCATATCTAATGATTTCTTCTGTGGTGGTACAGGTACTGCCCATCCCCCATTCCATGACCTTTGTAAAGCAGTGATTTGTGACGTTACAAGCATAGGTTGAATATCTGATAGGAAAGTCACTTGATTGGTGTGACAACCAAGTTTGAATTCAAATACACTGCTCAAAAATATTAAGGGAAAACATAATCATCACAGTATACAGCTCTGAAAAAAATTAAGAGACCACTCCAAATTTTTCTTAAATCAGCATCTCTACAGGTATAGCAACCATTCCATTCCAGTGTCTGTTAAATTCCAACACAGGCACACCTCATGTTACTTAATGAGGTACTGATTAGGTGAATACCTGAACCAAATCTAATTTAATCTTGCAATAGGACCAGCTGGATGGCAAAAACAGTACAAGTAGTACCTCAAAGGTAATTTTAATAAAAAAAATAACTATTTAGCATGACAAAAGAGTTGAAAAGAAAACTTTGAGTGAGGAAAAGAAGGGTTCAATTCTGGCTTTACTGGCAGAGGGATACAGTGAGTGTCAGCTTGCTTCCACCCTGAAAATTTCAAAGACGGCGGTTCATAAAAACAAGGTCAAGCAACAAACATTGGGGACAACAAAGCTACAGACTGGCAGAGGGCGAAAACGACTGTCCACTGGCCGAGATGACGGTCAACTCATTCAAATATCACTCAACAACCGTAGGATGACATCAAGTGACCTACAAAAAGAATGGCAAACAGCAGGTGGGGTGAAGTGCACGGCGAGGACGGTTCGAAACTGGAATCGGGCAGATTTGTCTTTGTGAAGGACGCATGAATGAAGCCAAGTACAAGGTTATCCTGGAAGAACACCTGCTTCCTTCTGCTCTGACAATGTCCCCCAACTCTGAGAATTGTTTTCTCCAGCAGGACAATGCTCCATGCCACACAGCCAGGTCAATCAAGGTGTGGATGGAGGACCACCAGATCAAGACCCCGTCATGGCCAGCCTAATCTCCAGACCTGAACCCCATTGAAAACCTCTGGAATTTGATCAAGAGGAAGATGGATGGTCACAAGCCATCAAACAAAGCCGAGCTACTTGAATTTTTGTGCCCGGAGTGGCATAAAGTCACAGAGTTAAGGAGCATGCAGATATGTTGGTCAGCCCCGGCTCCACAATGGACCAAGTTCTCAGCGCAATCCGGAGGTTGGAGGAGAGACAGCCAGCCCTCAGGCACCAGTCCCAGAGCAGTCGGCCAGCCAGCGGGATCGCTGGAACCGGCCCCTATGACGGAGCGGCATCAGGCTGTCAGGGATTTCTCCTGCAGATCAGCCTGTATTTCACCACCCCCGCCATAACCGCATCACACCGGGAAAAGGTGTCCACACTAGTGTCATGCCTCTCGGGCAGGGCGCTCCAGCAGGCTAACACCGTATGGACCTCCGAGAACCCTGTGGTCGACGACTACGAGGCGTTCACCCGCCTCTCCCGCTCTGTCTTCAGTCATCCACCTGAGAGCCGGGAGGTGGGTGAACACATCTTCCATTTGCGTCAGGGTACAAGATCGGCCCAGGAGTTCGCACTGGAGTTCCATAACCTGGCAGCTGGATCGGGGTGGAATGAGAGGGCCCTGATTGACCATTTCCGGTGCAGTCTGCGAGAAGACGTTAGGAGGGAATTAGGCCTGTTGCAACACCACTCTTAATTTCAACCGGAAAGGGACCCCTCATTCCAGCATCTGCACCTGTACCCTTGGAGCTAGGGGCACTGGGGAATCCCGGAAGGAGACAGGTGTGCTGCCTTTTCTGTGGTAAACCAGGCCATTATGCAGTGTCCTGTTGCCAACGCCTTTTGGGATTAGGAGACACCAGGTCTGACACTCTCGTGCTACCCAAGGTACAGCACCCACACTCCCTAGACCGTCGGTCAGATTCACGTGTTTCTCCCTGTTTCCTTTCCAGATTATGTCTCACCACAACCGTTGAAAGCCATGATAGATTCCGGTGCCGCTGGGAACTTCATAGACAGGAACCTCGCACACAGATTATGCATTCTGTTAGTCCCACTCCGACATCCACTGCCAGTCCGTGCCCTGGATACCCAACCTCTGCGCATGGGTCTGGTAAACGAAAGCACATCCCCCATCACCATGATCACATAGAATACACATACTGAACAGATCGTTTTCCATGTCATAGAGTCCCCTAATTTTTCTGTAGTGTTAGGGCTCCCTTGGTTTTCCCTACATAATCCCTCCATCCTGGTCACATAGGTCCCTGTCTGGGTGGTCGTGGGAGTGTCAGGGAAGGTGTCTTGGGGTGCTATCAAATTCATATTCCAAAACTAAGTACGTCAAGGTAAGGAAAAAGGTAAGTTAAAAAAAAAAGGTACGTATCTTGTTCTGTTTTTGTTTTTTCACGTATAATCACCTTTTACAATATTTGCTTAGAAACAAATACTTCACAAAAAGTGAAACTATTTGATTTTATTGAAGAGGTACACCTCCGATATACAATGGAACTGCAACCACCTGCTTTGGATAACAAACCGAAGCAAAAAGGAAAACAAAATCCTCAAAAAAGAAAGAAAGAATCATCCACAGATACCCATGATTTACTTATCCTTGATGTGGAAATTTCTGCTCTGGCTGCAATCAAAAGCTTGTGCAAAGAAGTTGCTGACCTCCTGCTGACCTGAGCTAGCTTGGAGTACAGTCAAGCAGAGATCCTCACTTTGCAGAAAGTCAACAAATCGCTCACGGCCACTATCAAAACTATAGACTCGAACATGACAAGGTTACAAGCAGAAAATCGATCGCTAAAGGAATCTCTGTTGGATTTGCAAACAAGGGAAATGAGATAGAATTTGATTTTCTCTGGCATCCCAGAAGTCCCGAACGCATATAACCCTGAAAATCAGTGTTGCCAACTTTCGCGAGACAAACAAGCAACTGCAGCTTCAAAAACAAGCCCCAAAAAAGCCCGATATTGTATACAAGCAAATAATTCTTTACAAAAAATAATCAAATGTCAACAACACATATAGGGAGGGCAGGCATTATTCACTAATCTCTGATCACCTGTAAGCAGAATATGAGAGAGGAGGCATGGAAAAGGAGAGGACAGGAGCACTAAGGGGGAGCGTAAAGAACATTAGGACATGTAACTACTATTAGTAGGCTATATATGAGTAGGCTATTTTATGCTTGTTTTCTGTTATAAACTGTAATAATAGATTCTGCTATGCAGTATCTGCACAGAGCTTTGGTGTCATCACCGACCACTTGATGTACACAGGCTTTGTTGTACCTTTTTCCATAGACCACTTTGTTGGCGGCATCGTTTGTGGAAATGTATCTAGTGCTATGTTATCTAATGTCATCAATGATGACTCAACACTGCTGTAGTAAGTGTCTATAATATTCAATACTTCTACCATACAGTTCATACTCCCAATCCTACTCTTTCAAAAATGAATACTAGTTTACATTGTTATGTATATTATTGCCATATTATACAATATCTATAATTTCAATACCACTACCAATATTGCTGCTAGTTTGCAGTACTCTTTCTAAACTGCTGCTAGTGTACAGTGTTATGTATATTATTGCTTTCTCTTCTTGCTATATTTTTGCTGTGTATATATTTCCTTCTTAATTCTCACTACGTAGTTGTAGTAGTGTGCTATGCCACCATTCATAAGCTTATTACACACATATGTATCTATAATATTCAATAATTCTACCAAATTTCTGCTAGTTTACATTGTTATATATATTACTGCCATACCTGCCATATCTATAATGTTCTATAACTAATTGTTGCTAGTTTACAGTACACTCTTATAAACTGCTGCTAGTGTACAGTGGTATGTATAGTGTTGCTTTATTTTTTGTCTGGCTATATTTTTGATTATATATTCTTCTTAACTCTTACTACGGAGTTGTTGGGTGCTATGTCACAATAATTTAATTGTTCAAGATGACGCTGTGTTGTTCGGTGCATTTGACAAATAAACGTTGAAACTTGAAACATTGACCATATTTTTTAAAACAAGCCCAAAATACCGCAACCCGCGACCTGTGATTATTTTAATCGACTTCAAAATAATAAGCCCAAAGTCGCATATTATAAGCGGACTTGGCAACTCTGTACCATTACTAGACTGAGCAAGCAACCATTCGAGCTCCACAGCTGATGTGCTTGTCTATCAAGTAATCACGACAGGGTTGCTGTTGTCATCTAAAAGACATTACCAGCATTTCACAGCATAAAATATGGTCAACACAAAACGTATAGCCAGTTTACTTCTTACTCACCACGACATCATTATCAGTTTCAAAGAGCAAGGACGTTTCTAACCTCTTATTACCAAACAACACAGAAACAATCTCTTCTAACGTCAAAAGTCGTGGCCGATTTGGCGCTAGCATTTTGAGTAAGGCTATTAAAAAATAGTCAAATGACAGCATACCCTTTCCTGGTTTCTTATTAATGACGACATCCATGGAAATAGAGTAACAGGCTTTTATCAGGTAGATTTTGTGGTATATACACAACTATTATTGTTAAAGAAACATGCCCGTTCAGCGACCGCTACAGTAATTTAAAAGACGGCTGTTGACAGCATAATATATAAATAAACATCGATTCCAGACATCAGAATATCGATACAATATTGTGAAAAAAAGGCATTTGGTTGGTTTAAAGGGCATTTGGTTGGTTTAAATATAATTATTAATTTGTCAGTCAATGTTAGTATTCAGTACTATCGAAAAGGTTAACAGTTACTAAACAGAAGAACTGCATTGATGAAGGGATTCAAGTTTTTTACTCTGTTGCTTTTTTTATACAGCATTATGATTAAACCTTTTTCTGTAAAAATGGTTTGTTCTACCAACAGCCAATCAGAGTGATACCCTAACACCAACAGCCAACATAACTTTGTTAAAGCTGCACTAGGTAGGATTTATTCAGTAAAAAAGTGCCAGTGGAATGTCATTCTATCATTTCTGGAGCACACCGCTACTTCCCAGGCAATCCCATTCCAGCCAATCACCTTCTGCGAGGCAGGCTTTCCTTCTTGGCTTATTTTGTGAACGCTTACTTGGATGATATTACATATAGCATAAGTATGCCGTAAGGAGCGAAGTTTGCTTACCGTAAGAAACTATAATGGCAGCTAGAGACCAGGACGACAGTCAGTTCCTCCCTTGTCTACTACAGCATACACTACAAAAACGGCAAAGCGAAAGAAGACTTAGACCAACTCTCTGTAGCTAGCTACCAGGAACCCTAAGCTAACGTTAGCAAGGCTAAGAAGAACATTGTCAAACTTTTTCGGTACAGGTAATTCCATTTTTCATATTTTTATTCGGAACGTGATTCTCTATCGGGCATTGATGCGGAACCGCTTTCTGACGGGTGAGTAATTGCAAAATGCTGTAATTGTTTTTTTTTTCCTGAAACAAATCCTACATAGTGCAGCTTAAAAAATGTTCAAATTTAACCAATAAATGTGTCTAACTACAGTACTGTAGCTATCTGGCTAAAACATTGCCACCATGCAACCAAAACTAGGATCATAGAAATGGAAGGACAAATCTAAAAGAGAACGTCTAAATATGTGTAACAGTTAAGTAATGGCTGATTGGGACTGAGTAGGTTATGAATTGAAAAGATGTGACATAATTAATTACCTGTGTTAAACACAAAGGGATTTGAATGTGGCCTAGTTATGAATTAAAACATTAAACAATAAAATGTTTATGACCTGTTTTTTGGACAGTAATATAATTACTATTAATTAATATTTTGGCCTGTGGTTTGGGTCCTAAACGTTAAATTTTTTCCCGGGCCCTGTCATTCCTGTCGGCGTCCCTGTCCCCATCAACACACCTGGTTCCCATCGAGATACTACGTCCTGCGCCTGATTCTCCTTCCTCAACACATTACAGTATAACACCAAGTCCATTAAACTTCAGGGATATCAGTCTGTCCAGTTAGGAAGCATAAGCAACTATGAATCAATGTCAACTGGTTTGGTGCAAATGAAAGTCACAACAGGTGCACAGGAGAGGCAACATCAAGACAACCCCCAAAAAGGGAATGGATTTGCAGGTAATGGCCTCAGACAATGACTGTCAGAAACGGACTCCATGAGGGTGGCATGAGGGCCTGACGTCCTCTAGTGGGACCTGTGCTCAGCTGGTTCACACTGAACACGTGACAGACGTGAAAGAGTCTGGAGACGCCGTGGTGAAAGTTATGCTGCCTGCAACATCATCCAGCATGACCGGTTTGGCAGACATGTTAGTAATAATGTCTGCCAAACCAGTAATAAATGTTAGTAATAATATCCAACTGATCTTAGACTTGATAGATTACAGTGATCACATAATGGAGGATAGTTTTATTTTACTTGTAGATTTCTATAAGGCTTTCGACACAGTTGAGCATGTATTTCTCTTTGAGACACTGAGTTTTTTGGTTTTGGGAGGTTTTTCCGAAAAGTATTGCAGACACATTATAATAACAGTAATATTTCTGTTTAGTTATCTCATGGTACTTCAAAGAGATTCACTATTAGACGTGGAATTAAACAAGGTTGCCCAATTTCTCCTTTCCTCAAATCCCACACGGAAGTATTATATATTGACATACAGTCCCGGAAAAAATTAAGAGACCACGGCACCTTTTTCTTTCCTTTCCAAAAAATTTGAAAGGGAAGGTTTTGAGTGAGGAACAGAAGGGTTAATATTAAGAGACCACTGCAAATTGAACGCTTCTGTTCCTCACTCAAAACCTTCCCTTTCAACTTTTTTGGAAAGGAAAGAAAAAGGTGCAGTGGTCTCTTAATTTTGTCCGGGACTGTTTGTCAATATATAATACTTCTGTGTGGAATTTGATTGATTGTGGGCAAACGCCCGGTTAAACTTGCCATTTCGTAAACAAGTACTTCTAACCTGGACGAATTTCTCCCCACACAGATACAATTTGGAACAATAAAGACATAAGAAAACAAATCTTTGTTTTTCCAGAATTGGCTTGACAACAACATCATCTGGCCTAAACAATAATTGAATGTTGATGGACAACTATACGGTTACTCTGATTTTATAACAACTCAAAATGTCCCAGTTTCTCTTAAAGAGTTTCAGGTAGTTATCAACTCAATCCATAAAGGGGCCTTTCTTTTGCAAGATTATAGCGGTACCCCATGCATAACTTTGGAGGAATTTGTGGCATCAATTCCGCTAGAATGTCTTGACATTCTGAATTTTAAATGGAATAACATCTAAATAAGGAATCTATGTCAAGGTGTGACTTTTCCTCATTGTAGAATACATTGGAACACAGTTCTTGGACAAGTGAATCGGAATAAGGTTATGTTATTGTCTAGTAAATATTGTGTAACTAATAAGATCAAAGAAGTATCATATAGGCTCATTCATAGAATCTATCCTGTAAAGACATTTCTTTTAAACAGATTTAAACTTGCAATTGATAACAATTATATTTTTTGTGGATGTCACCCAGAAACAATTGAGCATTTGTTTTGGCAATGTTCTCATGTCAGAAAATGTTGGAATGATCTGGAAAATTTTATTGTAAGGGAAACTAATACAAATATTTATTTAAAATAATCTGATATTATGCTCTATTTTAATTCACCTGATATAAACCCCAATTTAAATTTTATTGTCAACCTGTTTATCATTCTCGGGAGAATTTTTATACATAAACTGAAATGGTTGGGGAACAAACCTTCCTTTAATTTATTTCAAGTGGAACTGAAATATTACATTGAACTTATCAGTAATTGTAAGAACAAGAAAGCAGTACGCACTAAACTTTTCTTAAAGAAATTTAATTTTTCCTTTGTCACATTATACCCCTCTAAATGTTAAGTTAATGTACTCTTGACTGAATTTGTTTGCTTGTTTTATTGTGTTCTTTAATAATAATAAACAAGAAATCAGGCAAGCCTGGTTCAGTCGGCCCGCAATAGAAAGTGCTGCCCTCTCAAGATTCGAAACGGATCGCCCACGTGAAAGGCAGTGTCGTCAACCATTACACCACAGAGCTGTACATTTGCCAGGTGTCAGTATAGCCTCCCGTGTCTATCCTGAACAAATTGCTTTTGCCACTGGCTGTTTTAACAGCTTATTAGCCAGTAATAGGCTTACTAGTATCTACTAACTTCCTAGGAATAATCATAAGAATTGAGAAATAGCTAGCGAGACTGAAGATTTACTTTTCCATGCCAGAAACAGTCGCAATATAACCGTATACAGTTTTAGTTAAGGCTTACTATAACATAACTACTGTATGTTGTAGCCAGCATATGTGTTTGTCTGTCCTGACCCCACACGCATGCACGGATGCGTACTTCGAAAATCCACCAGAAACAGTCACAATATAACTGTAAAAGGTTTTATTTCAGGCTTACTATAATGCAGATACTGACAGTTTTAACCAACAAAGTTTTCGTCTATACGGAATAAATCATAACGCCTATTTCGCTTTGCCTGTGAGGAGATACGAACTCGGGACCTATAGTTCACAAGTCCGCTTCTCTAACCACTACGCTATTTAACAAGGGGTGGGTTGGTGGCCGGTCGGTCGCTCGCTCGCTCACTCACTAAGAGACATTCACTCTTCTTGGCCGGCTCCGCTTACGCGGTCCGGCAAAAAGAGTAGCACTCTTCTTAGCTACACTGAAAGGGAAGCCTTCTCAGACATTTTCAACTGACAGTTGTGTTATTCAGCAAACTTCTAGTCTTGTCTCAGACATTGATGGTAGTTTGCATTGAAAAACTAAGTCAGCTTTTCAGAAAGTCTGCCAAAATGAAACTCCTGAAGTACAACAGTTAAACCGTGAATTCCAGAGAGCTGTGCCATTGTAAGGCTTAGAAACCGAATACAGTGTCATGGTGTGTCATACATGCAACAAGGAGACACATTGACAGGTACAGTCCAGCAAGTTCCCAATCGGGACACTTTTCATAGAGTTCCTCTGCGTCCCTTGCTCACACAAATCCTTAGAACCCCCGGCACATTCGAAAAACTCTTAGACTGGCACGATTTTAAAGATGCTGACTTGTTCAAACCCAAAAGCCTGTTCTCAGAAGACCTTGCACTTCCAATTGTCCTCTACAATGATTACTGTGAAACTGTGAATCCACTTAGTTCGAGGACGGGGACACACAAGCTTGGTTTAATATATTTTACTACTACCAGAACTGCTTTTGCGTTTGCTGTTTCTTGCAGCAGTTTACAAGTCTGATGATGCCAAGACTTCTGGAATTGATCTAATTCTTAAGCCCATTGTGAATTGAAGGACATGGAACTCAATGGCACTGAAGTTCACAATACAAAGTTCCATGGGAATGTCAGAATCGGGGTTGCACAAGTATGTGGAACCCCGATTCTGATGCTCATTAGCATCATGGGATACACTGAAAGTTTTTCAACAAATAGTTTATTTCAATGGTGCCGTATCCACAAACCAGCTTTGAGAATGCAGACAATGGAGGACGCGTCACTATTGCCATTGACAACTAGAAGACTAACATGATGCACAAAAGTCCAGATAACACTGGCCTGAAAAGAGAGTTTACTGAATCAGCTTCAGTTTTATCACGTGGTGGAAAATGTTGCACCAGACATAATGCATGACATTCTGTTGGGGGATTTGAGACAAAACTGGTCCTCAGTTCCCTCATTGCCGATAAGTTCATAACTCTGCATCAACTCAACGACCGCCCCACAAGCTTTGACTATTGCTTTTCTGATGCCCACAACAAACTGTCAACTATTTCAAAGCAAGAGCAGTGGAACCCTGATGAGGCAGACTGCATCACAGATGTGGTGTTTATTGCAATATCTCCCAATGATGCTTGGTGACTTGATCCCAGTGGGCAATTCCCACTGGGAGCTACTTCTGTTCCTGTTGTCATGTATGGAGTTCTCACCGTCCCTTTCATCGGCAGCTACAAACTACTTGCCCCACTCATCAAGGAGTACCATAACCTTTTCTTCGAACTCTACCCAGAGCGACATTTGAAGCCTAAACATCACTTCACGGTTCACTATCCTGGAGCAATCAGAGCGTTGGGGCCCATTGTCCATATTTTGACACATCACTATTGCAAACCATAAACAACTACAAAACTGACATGGTGCTTAGAAGCCCATATGATACCGGCCTCAAAAAGGAGCTTCATGGGAGTCTAGCTGGCTGCCACTGGGTAAAGGAATGCCTGGAGGCTGCACAGCAAATCAGCTAGTGTCAAAATCACAGTGTCAGTGTCAAAATACTGCTTAAAGAGTAATGGTGTTGAGGTTTGGGTGTTGCAACTACTCTAACTGGTGTTCATAAGCATTAGTGTTAGAGTTGTTTTACAGAGTTTTGGATTCAACAACAGAATCAGTGTTGGCGGTTCATCCGGGGACTATGTGTAACGTCATGTACGTGTTGTGCGGGAGTAGAAAAATGTCAGTCGCCATTTTTTTCTTCGCTACTATGGTGAAGCTTGTTTAACTCCAGACAATTTCCTAAAATAAATTTATATTTTAGCTATGTACTCAATAACTACCGTAATTATTATTACGTAGGATTAAAACTCTGAAGAACATTTAGAAGACACCTAAAAACAATTAACCGAAAGCCTTTGTTCTGTCCATCCCTCCTCAACTCAGATTCTGCCTGGACACTTTCACGGAGGCTGAAGAGGCAACGACACAACACAGAAACTTATGGGCGCAACTATTTGAACAGTAAGGTAACTTATAAATTAAATCTTTAAATATTTTTTGCATAATCAAATGAGTTGATGAATTAGTATTTCATTTCTGGACATTAATGCTAGCCTAGCTAACTACGTTGATACACACTAGATGGTAACCGTTAGCTAGCTAGCTAGACACATGCTTTTTTGAAAAAAGTTCTCGTTTTAGCTCGGGGAGGGGGAGAGGGGTGACTGGGATTTTCATGCTATTAGCTAGTGAGCCAGTACAAGAACATTAGTACAGCATGAATGGAAGACGTGCTTGCTGCTGTGAATGTATAATTCCAGTTCACTAGGTAGCAGACAGCAAGCCACGCAATTGCCACAAAAACTTTTTTTTTTGGTGGTCATTGTGTTGCAGCCTCAAAATGTTATTCAAAGTGGTGTTTAAAGGCACTAAAAAGTATGTGAAGGTGAATGGAGTCACATACACAAGTGTTATCAGTGAAAGTAAGTATGACATATTTAAGTGCAAAATATAGCTTTCTAGCTGTGTCTTGTGAAAGTCTTGGACAGAATACCTAAAAATACTTCATATAATGAAAGATAAAATGTGGATGCGGTTTAAATGCATTTGTTTTCTGTGTTTCATTCAAGTTAAGCAGAAGTTCACAATTTCCATGGACAGTGACATCCATTTACTAGATGACACTGGCATAGAGGTTGATGAAGATGTTTTTGCTGACATTTTGGAGGAAAAGGCAGATATTTTATGGACTATTAAACAGGATACCGCACCAGGTAAATATATTGATTATACTGTTTTCCAATGCACCTTTGTATATTAAGTTCAGGAGTGAATTGCATTTACAAATGGTTCATATTTTTTCTGTAATTCTGTCACAAATACGCTGAAGTACCACTGCATGTGCATTTTACCAGTAAGCCTATGGTCTACCACCAGTTCCACAGAGGGCACAGTGTCTGCAAGTTTTCCCTCTTTCCTTGTGCAACCCAAAAAAGTTGAAGTCCAGTCAACGCATAACACCAGGCAGCAAGAAGTCTCCAAAGACTGGTAGCATACAGAATAAGGGTCCTGTCTTCAAAAGAACACTGACGCTACCAGACCAACTGGAGGGAGACTCCTGTAGGGAGGCCATTTCTTTTATGAGACACACTACAGATAGAGATCCAGTCTTCACCAAAATGGCTGCCACTTTCCAATTTCGACAGCAGCTTGTTCATGATCCAGAGAGGTCCACCACTGTCCTGATTATTCTGCATAGTGACCAGTATTTTGTTGTGGTAAAACACCCCCAGTGCAGATGAGGAAGAACCAGGTACCACTGTTTTCCTGTTAATACTTAAATAGCAGAATATATCACTGCGATATTATTAGACACTGTCAAGAAAGCATGTTAGGTCACAAATATCATTTATATAGCAATGTTTTTTCATATTTTTTCTTTAGCTCTGCACAAGCTCTACCCTGCTATATCTCTTTCCCCAAACAATTTGATTCTTCAGACTGCCAGACAGATATCAATGTAGTGTTTTAATGTAAGCTACCTGTGTCTGGGGTCATTGCGAGGCTATACCTTTATTGCCAAGGCCAAACCATTGCCTAGAGGTATGTCCTAAATCTCAGGAGGCTCCAATCATGTGTTATTTACCATTTGTTTCCTGTCTCTATATCCTTAGCCTGGGATAGTGACACACCGCTGCTGTTGCCGTACCTTCTACCACCAACAGCAGGGGGGAAAAAGAAAAGTACCAAGATCAGTGTCCGTGAAGTCATGGACCAAGTCATCAAATTTCACAAGGTTAATTTATAGGTTATATTAATTTGCATCCCTATCAGCTGTGAATAACCTGAATGTTTGTCATGTGTAATCTACAGACAACCCATGCTGATAACTTTTTAAATGTATTTCCCCATAGTCTTGTTGGAGTCTGGATTAGCACCTGAGCCATGCTGAGGATCACCAGCCCTACATTCTTGCAGTCGGTACAGCAAAAAACCACATCCATGACTACTACATCATTGTGGATGGACATCTTCATCCCAGCCAGACATCTTCTCTTGCAAGTTTTGATGAATTGTTTAAAGCTCATTTTGTATTTGCTATTTCTTACACTGATTCCCTAACATGTATGTACAGGTGCTGGTCAAATAATTAGAATATCATCAAAAAGTTGATTTATTTCAGTAATTCCATTCAAAAAGTGAAACTTGGATATTATATTCATTCATTACACAGACTGATATATTTCAAATGTTTATTTCATTTAATTGTGATGATTAAAACTGACAACTAATGAAAATCCCAAATTCAGTATCTCCGAAAATTAGAATATTATTTAAGACCAATACAAAAAAAGGATTTTTAGAAATGTTGGCCAACTGAAAAGTATGAACATGAAAAGTATGAGCATGTACAGCACTCAAAACTTAGTTGGGGCTCCTTTTGCCTGAATTACTGCAGCAATGCGGTGTGGCATGGAGTCGATCAGTCTGTGGCACTGCTCAGGTGTTATGAGAGCCCAGGTTGCTCTGATAGTGGCCTTCAGCTCTTCTGCATTGTTGGGTCTGGCGTATCGCATCTTCCTCTTCACAATACCCCATAGATTTTCTATGGGGTTAAGGTCAGGCAAGTTTGCTGGCCAATTAAGAACAGGGATACCATGGTCCTTAACCCAGGTACTGGTAGCTTTGGCACTGTGCAGGTGCCAAGTCCTGTTGGAAAATGAAATCTGCATTTCCATAAAGTTGGTCAGCAGCAGGAAGCATGAAGTGCTCTAAAACTTCCTGGTAGACGGCTGCGTTGACCTTGGACCTCAGAAAACACAGTGGACCAACACCAGCAGATGACATGGCACCCAAACCATCACTGACTGTGGAAACTTTACACTGGACTTCAAGCAACGTGGATTCTGTGCCTCTCCTCTCTTCCTCCAGA
>JACXGI010003074.1:0-34665 GCA_016801175.1 Esox masquinongy | reverse complement strand
TCTTCGCCTCTCTATTAATGTGCTTGGACACAGAGCTCTGTGAACAGCCAGCCTCTTTAGCAATGACCTTTTGTGTCTTGCCCTCCTTGTGCAAGGTGTCAATGGTCGTCTTTTGGACAGCTGTCAAGTCAGCAGTCTTCCCCATGATTGTGTAGCCTAAAGAACTAGACTGAGAGACCATTTAAAGGCATGTGCAAGGTGTTTTGAGTTAATTAGCTGATTATAGTGTGGCACCAGGTGTCTTCAATATTGAACCTTTTCACAATATTCTAATTTTCTGAGATACTGAATTTGGGGTTTTCATTAGTTGTCAGTTATAATCATCAAAATTAAAAGGAATAAACACTTGAAATATATCAGTCTGTGTGGAATGAATGTATAAATTAAAGTTTCACTTTTTGAATGGAATTACTGAAACTTTTTGATGATATTCTAATTATATGACCAGTACCTGTATAAATTCATTCAGACCACAATTTACAACCTAGACATCGGTGCTGTTCATGAAAGTCCCAGGGTCAAAGAGCTGCGAACAAAGCTTTTGAATTAATTTGAAAACCAGACCAGTCCTAACTTGAACCAGCATGCTGAAGTGTTTTCTTTGTACGTTAATGTTTGAAACAATTAATGGCTTGGTTCGCCATCTTAAACTTGAGCATGCTCTTTATCCTGGCTAAAGGTTTAAGTTAATCTGTGTACAAAAAGGATGCAGCCAAACATTTGCCACTTATTCAGGCTTTAGAAAACACCTCCAAACCAAGCATGGACATGATAGTCCCAAAAGGGTTTCTTTAGAAAATTACCCTTCAGATGATGACTCTAACCTGACATCTGACTTACCATCAGACATTTTTACTTTGGAGACAGCAGGGTATTTACAGAGTTGTACTGACACCAGGGTGACTACCCAAGAAATGTGTGCTTCTATCATTGCTAAATTGCAAGGCACCGGTGTAGCCACTAGCATCATAAAATCTGTTGTTGAGAATGTGGAAGAACATGTGCAAGAGTTGCATTCAAATGTGAAGGATGAGGTAGTGGGCCATCTTCCTGATGATATTGACTTGAAGTCAAATGTGGAGGACTACTTTAACAAATTTGAAAATCCATTCACCAACTTAAATACTGAGAGCAAATGGAAAAAATATTTTTGTGTTAAGTGGGGGTAAGTAGAACCGGTTGAGATCCCCCTTGGGATATGATATGACACTAGACGGAACCGAGATAAAGGCACTTATGATCAAGTACCCATCACAGACAAGTTTGGGTACATTCCGCTATTGGAGACTTTGAAATGTATTTTTTCTAATACAGAAATCTCTAACCATTTTGTACAACCCTGTGAACAAAATGGGATTTATAAAGATTTTTGTGATGGCAGCTTTTATAGAAAACATCCTCTTTTCTCTAAACATAAAACTGCTCTTCAAATACAACTCTTCTATGACGATTTTGAAACCGCAAATCCTCTTGGGTCAAAGCAGGGGATACACAAATGTGGAAGCATATACTTTATATTGAGAAATCTTTCACCCAAAGTGAATTCTTCTCTTATGAATATTCACCTTGTCGCTTTGTTTCATACACAGGATGTTAAGACATATGGATTCAATTCTATTTTACAACCTTTAGTCAATGATGTCAAAATACTTGAGAGCGTAGGTGTCAAAGTACCTTTCTCAGATGAGCCAATCTTTGGAACCATTGCTCAAGTAACCGGTGACAATTTAGGACTACACACACTTCTTGGGTATGTTGAATCCTTTAGTGCCATTTTTTTTGCCACCTGTGCTTAGTGGATAAACAAACTGCTCAGTTTGTTTTTACAGAAGATGATTCTAGGATAATTGTCCGCAACAAAATACTGCACACAGAACACTGTAATGTTCTGCTAGCTGATTCTTCTTTGCCATCCTCTTTTGGGGTGAAACGAACATGTTTGCTAAATGATTTGCAGTACTTTCATGTGTCTGACAATGTTGCTGTTGACATCATGCATGATGTTTTGGAAGGAGTAGCGCAACTGGAAATCAAGTTGCTTTTTGGCTATTTATCTGATGCTAACCTCGTGTCCAAGCAAGAAGCAACCAACCGCATTTACTCGTACAACTATGGCTTTGTTGAGCGAAAAAATTGTCCAACACGACTAAACTTGGAACAACCTGGCAATGGAATTTGACTTAATGCAATTCAAACATTTTGTTTGATTAGAAATATTCCTTTGATTTTTGGAGATGTTGTACATGAAGGAGACACTGGCACCTTTTGCTGCTTCTTTTACAAATCATAAATATAATTTTTTCTCCAGTTGTTTCTGAGGGTATGATAACCTTTCTCAAACACCTAATTATAGAGCTTCACACACTTTTCAAAGCTTTACCTGCACAACTTAATACCCAAACACCATTTTATGGTTCATTATCCACGATGCATTAGGAAGATAGGGCCAATATTGCATTTCTGGGCTATGAGGTTTGAGGCAAAGCATACATTTTTCAAAAATAGTATAAAAAATTTCTAACATATCACAGACATCAGAGACATCAGATGGCAATAGCTTTCCATTGGGAATGTACGCCGTTCAAGACTATTGAATGTGGACCTCTGAAAACATTTGTGCTAAATGATCTGTCTAACAGTGACATTATTGCAGAACGTTTGCGACTTGATGTGTTCAGTGATATCAATGTTACTTCTTCCATCACATACTCAGGGACAGAGTATCGACCAGGCCTTTTGGTTTGCACAAAAGTAGAAGATGAGGTGCCAGTATTTAGTCAAATAACAGAAATTATTCTGCACAGTGACCAGTATTTTGTTGTGGTAAAAGAATTTGAGACAGTTGGTTTTGATGAGCATCTGCATTCATTTTATGTCATTGAGGGAAGTGGGGCAAATGTTTCTGTGTTTAAAATTGATGAGTTGCATTACTTCAAGCCTTTTGACCTTCAAACTACCTATGGGTCTGACAGACCTGACACTTTTGTGGTCCCTGTACACATTCTGATGTAAACATGTAGCGGATTACATGTTTTTTTTCTTTACAGCAGAAGGTTCAACAGATAGAAAAATGTATTTTAATGTTTTTTGAGGATTTTGGACATTGAAAATGTTTCGCAGTTAATTGCCAATAGATGTATGTTGTAAAATGTTTTACTACTGATGTAGAAACTTTTTTTTCATGGATATATTGTGAGCTCACGGTAATCCTGAGTTTTAAATTCTGAGTTGGCCCAGAGTTTTACATTAAAAGTGAGTTCTTAACTGTTCCTATGTGGCAAATAGAGTATGTGAAGTCAAAGCTAAGAGTTTGATGATTGTGCTGCTAATCAGTGATGCCGTACTGATTAAAATAAATAAACCTTTCAGCTAAGGACTTAATGTTGTGTACTTGTTTTGGCTTTAAATTTAAGCCTAATAATGTCAAACTCACATTGTACTAGCTCAATTATGCTAGAACAAAATAGATTAGCTGCAGAATATACACTAACGGGGAGTATATTTTACTTTTGAGTAGTGCCAAAATGTAGTTGAATGTACACTGTATGAGTCAAATTTACTGTAAAACAACAGTTTGTTTTTACACTGTTAGTGTTGGTTATTACTCTGTGGTAGAGCTATGCAAACACCAAAATCAAGTAGGCTTGAACACTATTCAGAGTTAAATGTGTAACACTACACAAGTGTGTTCAATATTTAACACTTCCAAAAGTGTTATTTTGACAACAATTCAGTGAGATCATATGTTCACTAAAAATAGTGTCCATTTAACACTTTCCGAGTTAAATGTACACCAATGATTTTGCTATGTGTGGACTTTCACCACTAGTTTCCTCTTTTCAAGCTTAGCTCCATCTAGCTTAGCCATCTCTCTTTGTATATATGTGTGTGGTCTGAAAAGAATCAGAAATAAACAACATTAGTGGAAAGGGCAGGTATAAACATAGTGATGTACTGTATGCAAATCATTACATTCGACTCTATCTTAGGAAGTGCTGTTTTTGGTTTAATATGTCAAGCTGTGATTTGGCAGGAGATATTTTTGTAATTTTTAAACAGTATGTATATATTTGTGTGTGTGTTGTCAGGTTAGTAACATTTTATTGAAGCCTCAGGTTGACCTTGCATGGAATTATCCATTTATTTATTTAGAAATTATTCATTGTGCTTTTAACAATAGAATCGACAGGCCTTTCAGACCAACAGTATCAGCCAGAGCCGAACGATGTTTCTCGTCATTTGCAAACCAATCGGCCAAATTAGCATACACATACATACACATTCTTCTCCGCAGCATCACCATCCAGCCAGAGCATCAGTTCAGCTACTAGGTCATCATCAAGCTATATAGAATAGTCTAAAAAATTATGAATTACAGAATTTGTTTGTTTTAAATGGTTAATGAATTTGAAAAAATACAAGAATGTGTTTGTATTGAATGTCTTATCAAACAAAAAAAAACGACTATAGAAAGAATACATAGAACGATTATTTATAAGAACACAGGCTATAGTATTTTCATTAGTTTATTAGGCCCTACAAATGTACAAAATGAAAATGACACAAAACTTAAATTATTCAAAATAAATCCATTAGAATTTAGTTTTCATTTTGATCTCATTTTGATGATGTACAAGGTAAAATAAGAGACATTATCGACCAGTTTGCAACGATCAAAGGATATCCGCATTCACGGAACACCCTGGACTCTCCACTATTACGCACACCTGTTCCTCATCACATCACCCCGGACTTCCCATAATTACGCACACTGGATCCTCACTACTGCAGTCTTTAACTGCCCTTGTGTCTATCGGAGTCTTTGTGGAGTATTGTCTGCTAGTTATCTGTGTGAATTTGTTGTTTTTCTCGCCTAGTGCACCTTTGTATCAGTCCTAAGGCTGTCCCGATACCAGATTTTCACTCCACGAATATCGTGGCCAAAAGTATTCACAGTAACAATATTATCGCGGTATCTATAGTAAAAAAAATAAAATAAAAATGCTATCAGTCAAATTCATCTTCAGCTTTGTTTAATGTGTTTTTTTTCCCTCTTTTTTGGCAAATGAATTGGCAAATTAGTGTATAGAGGTGGAGAGAGTCTGTAACCATAACTGTACAATTAAAAAAATAAAAGCATACAAAAAGAGCAATTATACTTAATAGATAGTGAAAAGGCAACCAGATGAACTGATAAACAAAAGATCCACAAGGCCTAACACCGAGAGGAGGTTTTGGAAAAATACAAAACATTTTCACCTAGTGAATAGGCTACGAAAAGGCGTTGATTCAAATGCTAGTGTATAGGTCCAGACTCACAGTTTAAGCACAAGCATCATTTGTCCATGAATAAGCTATGGAAAAACCGAGAGGAGTTTTTGGAAAAATACAACGTCCTTTTTTCCATGTGAATAGGCTACAAAAACGACACGTCTTTGCAGATCTCTCCCGGGGGTTCTAGTGGGGCTAATGAGTTGATATCAATGCCAGTGCATAGGTCCAGTCTCCTTGTTTAAGCACATATATTGTTTGTCTATAGCTGACATGAATAAGGTATTGAAAAACCGAGAGGTTTTTGGAAAAATATAACTTCAGTTTTGCCTAGTGAATACGATATTATCATATGAGTATTATAAACATGATATCAATATTTAATTTTTTAAATATCACAGTCATCATCAATACCGGTATATCGCAACACCTCTAATCACTTCTACCCGTTTCAGCATTTATTGCTTGCATTACGCATAACGCTTTTCAGCATAGTAAACCCCTGTTTCAGCATTCATCCTGCGCCTGGTGTCCTTGCATACCACACAGACCTGGCGCCATGAGGGGGCTTAGCTCCCTCAGTTATTATTTTCTGCCCCCACATTTTAAGTTTTAAATACCCTATCGAAAAATAGCCAAAAAAATATTAGCCCCCTAGCCATTTTTAACAGCCCCCTCAGTCACTTCGTCTTAGCACCAGGCTTGTTACCACACCATGACATGCATGAATAAAGAAATTTAGCAGAGTAAAAGGATGATCAAAGGATAACTTACAGTAGTGTCTGGCAGTGGCGTTTGCGGTCGCCGTTGGTTCGTTTCTTTTTTATTATGCGAGGAGGCTCAGGCATTGGAGGTGGCGGCTCAGAATCAGAATCAGATGAAGACCCGACATCTGACACGTCAATTCATCTAAATTTTGTAGCATCTGCAATGCTGTCAGGACGTCGAATCATCAGGTTCAGTTTGCCATTGTGAACTAAACACTGCAAATTGTGTCTGAGTTGTGTCTGACATGCTCACCGAGTTCAGATTATGTACAATTTCTATCCTCATCATTCTTCATCATTACACTTCAGTCACATGCATAGGTGTGTCTGGGTTGATCAGGGGGTTTTCACCCATTCATCCATTGATGTCATTGCTATTTTATTGCTAGATTAGACTAAACTTTGTTGTCATTGAACAAGTACAAGTAGAGTATAATGAAGTGCAGTTAGCATCTAACAAGAAGTGCAAATATAAGAGTGCAAAAAATGTACAAGTGAAACAATTAAGGACAATGTATGTTATACATAGGATGTATACATGTACAAATTGAAGGTGCAAGGTGGCATCTGCAGCTGAAATACAGAACCTATCATACACATCCTATAATTTTTCTTTTAATTTTCTCTGCTTATTTTACTGAAGATTAAGATTCTTCAAATTTATTACGCTAAATAATTATTCACAAAACAAAATGCCAACAATCACCAATTTTCAATTGTTTCATTCTGAAATTGTGTACATGTTTACATTCTTTTTCAGTTGTTAAATGCTTTGGAGGAATGCATGGAATTGTTGTGTTCACCTCAAGAACAACTGAAGATAAGCGAAGTTGAAACACATTACCAGGGTATCCGTGGGTCCTTAAAAAGTCTTAAATTAATTTATCTAAATAAAAGGCATTGAAAAGTCTTAAATTGTCTTATTTTGTCTTTTTAAAAGTCTTAAAAATAATTTATTAAGTTCTGTTAGCACTGTGAATAGGTGATGCAAAAAAATGTGCTTTATGAACGCATTATAGCTCTGGTCGTGCGCAGAGCGGAACCATGATTTTAGTCAGATTGTTAGATGTCAGCAGGACACGTGACAGTTGGCTGCTTTTCCCCCAACACCATTGTTCATGAGGTAGATAGCTAGCTAGTACCAAGCTAGGTAATTTAGCTAGCAACATAGTAGACATTGGCAGTTAAACTTCCCGCATGTACCATGGGATTTCTCTCCCGGCATTTCTCTGTTCTGTTTGGTCGTATCACGGACGACAGCCCCACGGAGTACAGTCAGTAACGTTATTGTTAGCAGTAGGCTTACTGCTCTAACAACTGTGGGTACAGACACTTACAGACAGACCGCAATAAGCGAAAGCTGAACCGAGAGAAAATTCTCCCTACCGTGTGTGCACCAATACGACTGAGTTTGCGTTGGTTACCACAGTTACAACAATGCTCTGGTGAAGCTAGGTTTTGTATGTTGTCTAAAAATACTTTACAGATGTTGTACGTTTTTGTAAATAATTTTTTTTTTAAAGACAACTGCATGAAATAATGTAGTTGGTTAGGTAAGCAGATTATTTGTATTTCTTATCTCTTGCAATATTATTCTTATTATAGTTATTAGGCTATAGGCCTACTGTTATATTATAGTTATTAGTTGAACAAAAGTTAGTACAAGACCGAACCAGAGATCACTAGCCCTTTTGGCATCAAGATAAGTAAACCATTGTGTTCATGATGGGGACACTGATTGGCCACACACTGGAGGGAATTAAACAACATTGAAGGGAGATGCAGTAGCCGACTTCACTAACAATGCATATCTATGCTACAGTCATGTTCCCCTGTCGTTGCATGCAGATACGGAAGCACCTTATACAGCTGCTTGTTTTGGTGATCATCAACAACTAAAGAATGTAGGTGCCTTTCTTCAGTCAAATTGGTGTCCTTATGTATTTTTGCATGGGGTGTTTTTGTGAAATTGGTCTTAAATTTAATTTGAAGGGGCACTAAAAAAGTCTTAACAAGTCTTACATTTGCTGAAACCTGCAGATACCCTGCATTACTGGACAGATTCAATGACCACCCTACATTGGATCAAAAGTACTGCAAAACAGTGGAAACAATTCATCGCAAATTGAGTAATGGAAATTCAAAGGCTTACTTGGAGACATTATAGGGGAATGGAAAATCCTGCTGATCGTGGAACACAAGGAAAAACTCCAAGAGCTCTCAAGATACTTTGTGGTGGTATGGGCCAGAGTGGCTAAGAGACAGGACTACAGTTGAAGAAGACCACAGTGATACACATTCGAAAGTGATGGAGGAAACGTACAAAATGGAATGTATTACTCAATATCGAATAACGACCAGAACAGAACTTGAAGAGAAAACAACACCAGTTTTGAATATAGAAAGGTTCAGTTCACTCCACGAAGTCTTTAGATTCACCATTTGGATAAAGCCTTTTGTATAGAATGCATGGAACTGGGAAAAATGCACCGGTAGTTAAAGGGCGGAAGAAATCCAGGAGGCTGAAGAATACTGGATTAATGTCTCTCAGAACTAAAGTTTTCCACAAGAGAGAAGGGATATACAGTTGTGCTCAAAAGTTTGCATAACCTTGGAGAATTGGTAATATATGTACCATTTGTAAAGAAAACATGAGTGAGCAGGCAAAACACATTTATTTTATTTCTTATGGGATTCATATGCAACTGTAGGTTATAACAGAATGGCAAAATCATAAAACAAAACATGGCAACAAAGAAAAAAATGAACTGACCCCTGTTCAAGAGTCTTCATACCATTAGTTTTTAATACTGTGTATTGCCCCCTTTAGCATCAATACAGCGTGTAGTCTTTTGTAATATTTGTCTATGAGGCCCCAAATTCTTGCAGGTGGTATAGCTGCCCATTCGTCTTGGCAAAATGCCTCCAGATCATACAAAGTCTTTGGTTGTCTTGCATGAACTGCACGTTTGAGATCTCCCCAGAGTGGTTCGATGAATATTAAGGTCAGGTGACTGTGATGACCACTCCAGAACTTTCACCTTTTTCTGCTGTAACCACTGGAGGGTCAACTTGGCCTTGTGCTTTGTCATGCTGGAAAGTCCAAGAGCGTCCCATTTGCAGCTTTCGTGCAGAAGAATGCAAATTGTCTGCCAGTATTTTCTGATAACATGCTGCATTCATCTTGCAATCAATTTTCACAAGATTCCCCGTGCCTTTAGAGCTCACACACCCCCAAAACATCAGTGAGCCACCACCATGCTTCACAGTGAGGATGGTATTCTTTTCACTATAGGCCTTGTTGACCCCTCTCCAAACATAGCGCTTATGGTTGTGACAATAAAGCTCTCTTTTGGTCTCGTCACTCCAAATTACAGTGTGCCAGAAGTTTTGAGGCGTGTCAAGGTGTTGTCGGCCATATTGTAACCAGGATCTTTTGTGGCATTGGCGCAGTAAAGGCTTCTTTCTGGCAACTCGACCATGCAGCTCATTTTTGTTCAGGTATTGTCGTATTGTGCTCCTTGAAACAACAACACCGTCTTTTTCCAGAACAGCCTGTATTTCTCCTGAGGTTACCTGTGGGTTTTTCTTTGCATCCCGAACAATTCTTCTGGCAGTTTTGGCTGAAATCTTTTTTGGTCTACCTGCCCTTGGCTTGGTATCAAGAGATCCCTGTATTTTCCACTTCTTAATAAGTGATTGAACAGTACTGACTGGCATTTGCAAGGTTTTGTATATCTTTTTATATTCTATTTCATCTTTATAAACTTGTTACACAGGCCTTTTGACAGATCTTTTGAGCTCCCCATGGCTCAGTATCTAGCCTGCTCAGTGCATCCACGTGAGAGCTAACAAACTCATTGACTATTTATACACAGACACTAATTGCAATTGAAAAAGCCATAGCTGTGGGAAATTAACCTTTAATTGCCATTTTAACATGTGTGTGTCACCTTGTGTGTCTATAACAAGACCAAACATTCAAGGGTATGTAAACTTTTGATCAGGGCCATTTGGGTGATTTCAATTATCATTATGATTTCAACAAAAGACAGTTTTTTTGCATGATCAGATTGCATATTTTCAAAATCAATGCCAAAACTTCACAATTTCTGCCAGGGTATGAAAACTTATGAGCAAAACTGTATTAGCTGGAAAGGAACTGGACAGAAAATCAAAATTACAAAGCCTGAAACAATTTTTGGACAAATCAGGACTTTTACGCGTCGGAGGAAGGCTACATGAAAGCAACTGGGCCTATGCGCAAAAGCACTCATAAACAGGGACGCCGACAGGAATGACAGGGCCCGGGACAAAATTTAACATTTAGGACCCAAACCACGGGCCAAAAAATTAATTAATAGTAATTATATTACTGTCCAAATAACAGGTCATAAACGTTTTATTGTTTAATGTTTTAATTCATAACTTGGCCACATTCAAATCCCTTTGTTTTCAACACAGGTAATTAATTATGTCACATCTTTTCAATTCATAACCTACTCAGTCCCAATCAGCCATTAACTGCTACACATATTTAGATGTTCTCTTTTAGATTTGTCCTTCCATTTCTGTGCTCCAAGTTTTGGTTGCATGGTGGCAATGTTTTAGCCAGATAGCTACAGTACTGTAGTTAGACAAATTTATTGGTTAAATTTGAACATTTTTTAAGCTGCACTATGTAGGATTTGTTTCAGCAAAAAAAACAATTACAGCATTTTGCAATTACTCACCCGTCAGAAAGCGGTTTCCGCACCAATGTCCGATAGAGAATCACATTCTGAATAAAAATATGAAAAATGGAATTACCTGTACTGAAAAAGTTCAACAACGTTCTTCTTAGCCTTGCTAACGTTAGCTTAGGGTTCCTGGTAGCTAGCTACAGAGAGTTGGTCTAAGTCTTCTTTCGCTTTGCCGTTTTCGTAGTGTATGCTGTAGTAGACAAGGGAGGAATTGACAATTTCTCATCCTGGTCCCTAGCTGCCATTATAGTTTCTTACGGTAAGCAAACTTCGCTCCTTACGGCATACTTATGCTATATGTAATATCATCCAAGTAAGCGTTCACAAAATAAGCCAAGAAGGAAAGCCTGCCTCGCAGAAGGTGATTGGCTGGAATGGGATTGCCTGGGAAGTAGCGGCATGCTCCAGAAATGATAGAATGACATTCCACTGGCACTTTTTTACTGAATAAATCCTACCTAGTGCAGCTTTAACAAAGTTATGTTGGCTGTTGGTGTTAGGGTATCACTCTGATTGGCTGTTGGTAGTACAAACCATTTTTACAGAAAAAGGTATGATCATATTGCTGTATAAAAAAGAGTAAAAAACATGAATCCCTTCATCAATGCAGTTCTTCTGCTTAGTAACTGTTAACCTTCTCGATATTATTGAATACTAACATTGACTGACAAATTAATAATTATATTTAAACCAACCAAATGCCCCCCCCCCTCTCAGGCCTGGGCCCGGGACAACGTTCACGGTTGTCCCCCCCCGTCGGCATCAATACCCATATATATTGTCTGGAAGAGACTTGTTCTCTCTACTTGTCATTAAAATAACACACAATGAAGTAACGCATTCAGGTTTGCAACACACGTTGACTCAAGTGAGAGAAACATTCTGGATAATAAGAGGAAGACAATTTACCAAGAAAACTGTGAACCAATGTTGAATCTGCCGTATGGCAGGCCAAGTGAGTCACAATCATTAGCGTAATACGCTATAATGAACAATACAACATTTTGGCAGACGACATGTCAAATTATGTTATGGAAATACGATTTGGCAGACGAAACGTCACGTAACGTTATGGAAACACGCTTTGGCAAACGACACGTCAGGTGATGTTATCGAAGCACACACGTTTGAATGGATTATCTACATATTTGTGAAAATATACTCATTTCAATTCTTCTCAATCATTTTGTTACATCCCTATAGCCTACTGTAGACATCAATGCCTCCATGGATAACTATTCTCCACCTGCAATAGTAAAGCTTACTTTAACTATGCAATGTAAACAAAGGTAGTCTTTGCCGAAGGACACCTCTAAAAACATATCCATAAGCGCACTGTCATCCTCATAACCCTCATTTCCTCATCGGTCAGTGACAGATCTAGGTTTTTAACCGAAATTACCAGCTTTAAAAGGCACTGGTAGAAAGTATAAGGAGTAGGAATGCATAGTTACACATGAAACGAGGAAAGTATTGATTTATTGTAAAACATAAATATATTTGTCTTTCAGTGTGTTTCCACATGGTATAATCGTTTCAACCCAATAGAACCAGTGATTAGGGATTAAAAAATAATGGGAAACCAAATCATTTCATTCTTTTTGAGTTTCGTAGAACAATCATATTGATATATTTTACAGTGTAATACAATAACAATCTGCTATATACGATCAGTAAGTAGCTCAAAATTGAATTCACTATTGTCTGTGATTCAAAGGTACAAGTTAATTTGTGGGAAAAAGATTGAGCAGATTAATTGAAATTAGTATATTTTTACAACTATGTAGATGGCTCATTCAAACGCGTGTGCTTCGATAACGTCACCTGACGTCTTGTCTGCCAAAATGTGCGCTTCGATAACATTACCTTACGTGTCATCTGCCAAAGCGTGTTTCCATAACATCACGTGACGTGTCATCTGCCAAAGCGTGTTTCCATAACGTGACGTGTCTGCCAAAATATGGTCTTGTGCATTACGGCGTCTTGCACTAAAGATTGTGACTCACTTGGCCTGCCATACTGCCGCAGGTATAGAGTTAAAGCAGGACAGCAATGTACAGCCCCGTTACCAAAGGAGCAACTACTCGAAGCGCAACCTTTCAAAGTGACAGGTGTATCCTTCGCTGGACTCTTGAATGTGAAACCTCACTACAAGAAGGCATATATTGCATCATTCACTTGCGCTGTGACCCGAGCTGTTCACTTAAAACTAGTAACGGATCCAAGTACGAAGTCATTCTTGATCGCCTTTTGAAGATTTATAGCAACAAGAGGCATATGTAGCATAATATATTCAGACAATGCCAAGACTTTCCAAAGAGTGGAAAAGGACTAAAAAATTATGTGGAATCTTATTAAAAATAAGGAGGTCCAGGAGTTCTTCGGGGGAAAGAAAATATCTTGGAGATATATTGTGGAGAGAGCTGCTTGGTGGGGTGGCATGTGGGAGCAGTTGGTGAGATCAGTTAAAACCTGCTTATGTAAGGTGTTGGGAAAAGCACTCTTAACATATGAGGACCTCCAAACACTGATCACAAAAGTAGAAGCAGTGGTAAATTCAAGGTCACTTACGTTTCTTCATACTGACTGCAGAGAGCCATCGCCACTAACTCCTGTGCACTTTTTAGTAGGACAAAGACTCACAACACTGCCTCGACAACAACCATCTGGATCCAGTCCAACAAAGGCGGAAGCTGCTAAGACTAACAAAAGGTATCAATACAGACAGACACTTTTCAATCACTACTGGAATCGATGGAGGAAGGAGTATCTGAAGGAACTACGATCAGCACATCATGTGAGTCTGGTAACACAGCCCAGTACCATCAATATTGGCAACCTTGCTTTATTATATGAAGACAAACAGCCAAAATATATGTGGAAAGTAGGGCGCATTGAACAAGTGTTCACTGGAAGAGACGGAAAAATATGATCCTCCGCAGTAAGACTACCAACGAATTGTGTCCTAAAGAGGCAAATTCAGTTAATATATCCGTTGGAACTAAATGATGAACACTGAGACAAGTTCAAGTTCATCAGGGCGGAGTTTGTTACGACTTAACTATGTGCACAATATCGGGACGCCAGGAAAAAGAGGCACTCCGAAGGATGGAGCGCACATGCGCATGTATTGATAAGACGCACCTGTGGAAGGTGGGGGGAGTTGGCGAGTTCTGAGAATGTTTGATGAGTGGAACCATTTTATTTTCCTCTAAAGTGAATAAGTTGTAAATCAAGTGATAATAAAACAAGAGAATGAGATATTCTCTGATTAGGATCATTCTCGCAATTACAACATGCAACCCTGTTTTGGAATTCTGTCACATGTTTGCAAGTAGAATCAATTCCAATGTTGTGCTCAGAAAACAAAAGCATGTCAAGACTATCAGGTATCAATCCCTGGCATGCTGTGAACTCAATTTGAACGAGTGTGCATAACGCCATATTATGCAAACCCAGAATGGACATTCCTTTTAGCAGATATGTTCATAAAGCAATAACAAGTATATGCTTGATTAATTTAGAGAAATAATTAAACAGTGATCAACCTGAGAACAAGGTAGCAATTCCATAGACCAAAAAAATACTAGACAACCACTCTATGTAATGCCTCCAAACCAGCAAAGAGCCCAGCATAACTCCAGAAAGGCTGAGGAACCTACAATAACATCACAATAAATAGATGCCAAACTCCAGGGTTGTTAGGGTATACACCAAATACCACTGATATTAACCAACAAAAGGCAGTTCAGTAGGGAAAAACTACCAAACATCTGGCCTGCCGCAGGAAGATCCACTGACAACAAGCCAGTGCACGAACAGGGGAACAGAATGTAGGTAACAAAAAGCACTACAGAACGCCAGTACATAAACAGTAATACATAACACCTGCATAACAACCGAACATAAAAGCATGAGCAATTTAACACAAGCATAACTTGTCACCACAATGCACACCAACAATGCAAAATCGCTAATAGCACACCAACCACGAATGTACCCAGATGGAAATGCCAACGCCAGCGGGCATGAGTCAGCTACCAAGCAAACGAATGTCAGTCATTACAAAACCATCCAGCACCAAAAACACCAAGGCAGACATCAAAGCACTTATACAAAACAGCATGCACATTGTAAGGTCCCGTTCAACGTCCCTGTGTGTTCATAGTGCAAAATTGGCGAGGGCAGACAGACCCCAATGCCTGTCACCGCAGAACAGCAAGAGCTAAGAAATCCACAATAACAAGAACAGAAGGGCCATTAAACTGATATGCAGTGTTGCCAACTCCTCAGCAAGGAAAGTAGCTATTGGCTGTCTTAAAAGTCGCTAGAAGTCGCTAAATGACGTCATCACCCAATTTATATAATTGGCCATGTGCATGTAATTGTTATGGACGCTGTAGGTGAGGAAAAACGTCGTTGGAGCGACAAAAAGTGAGTAAAAAATACCCTAAATATGTTCAGAACTACAAATGAACTTTCTTCTGTCGATTCTTGTTTTTTTTTAATGTCACAGTTCCAACCCCCCTCCTTTATCCAGGCTTGGGACTGGCAAATGCAGTAATTTATTTTTGTGCAGTGATTTATGTTAGACAAAGAACATTTTACATTTACATCGGCTTCCCGCATGTGCGATTCATTTGCAGTCTCTGGACGCGGAGGTGTGAACATCTCCTGCTCTGACCGCAGCTGGGAGGGACTGGGCCGCCTGTGAGTGCTTTGGGACGGGGGAGAGGCCCACGGCAGCACCCGCTGCTCACTGAGAAGAGTAAGAGCAATACGTGCTTTCATGTCAGAGTCTCCAAAAGTCTCCAAAAACACCAGAAAAAGTCGCTAGATTTGTCACTATTCGCTTTTTTGAAAAAGAGTCGCTAGAGGGGTCTGAATACTCGCTAAATATAGTGACAAAGTTGCTAAGTTGGTAATACTGCTGATACATAATATGGGAATGTTTAAAGAAAAAAACGCACCTGCTCTTCTGAACGACTAATAAAAGCATGTCCCATTCCCTGAGCGTAGCAGTTCAGCAGTACCTAATAGCCCAAAATGCGGAAGACGAATGAACTGCACCAAAAAACATAAAACCCAATAAAAACGTTGATCCCGCACAACACACCGCACAGAATCCAACTTGTTTGTCTCCAGCAGGAAGTTTAAAAATATCCTTTGTGAGAGACAGGGACAGGAGTGCAACGTCCTGGGGTCATGAAAGCTCCAAAATCCTTGACCGGGGCACATATCGAATCAAAATGATGATTGGTCCGCCAAACAAAAACACCAATTGAGCAACGCGATAATAATCCTGACCTCCTTAGCTGATTCGGAATAGGATCTTCATTTGTCCCAAGTAATTCGACAAATTAACGATCTTAAATAAAGTCATTATTTAGTACTTTGTATTCAAAGACTGCCTGAAGTCTACAACCCATAGACATTACTGGACACTGGATATCTTCCCTGGTGATGCTCAGCCAGGCATGTACTTCAGACATCTTCAGTTCTGGTGTTTCAGGATACTTTTGCCTTACGTCTTCAATTGGATTCAGGTCAGTTGATTGACCTGGCCAATTTCAATGTTCATTCAATGTTTTGGCCCAGAAAAACTCCTAGGTTGCTTTAACTGTATGTTTGTGGTCATTGTCCTGCTGCAAGGTAATGTGCGATCCAGGCAGTTTTGAGGCATTTGGCTGGATCTGAGCAAACAAGATGTTTTTGTACACTTTAGATTTCATCCTCCTCCTGCTGACAGGAGTTACATCATCAATGAAAACAAGTGTGCCAGTTCCAGAGGAAGCCAAAACCGAAACGTATTTGTGCTTAATTGTTATGGCAAAACAAAAACATAGTACAGAACTTACTTTGGCAGTTAAGCATTCTACAGGATAAATATATTAAAGTTTTTCCCAATTGAATACACACTATTCTCTGAATAATACCCCAATACCCCTAAACACAATGCCCATCATAAAAAGTCAGATCTCCAAAACCTTACACACACAGGGAAGAATGAAATTCTGGCAGAGAAACTATACACTCAGCCCTCAAAATCAAATAATCAGGACAGAATCATGTACAGACACCATATCTGTTGCTCACACTGAGCATTAAGAAAACCCTTTATAGAAAAATTTTACTCTTTCATCAAAATGGATACATGTTGGAAAACAAATACATGTGGGAAAACAAAAAGAATCCACTAACACAGCCAGTGAAGAACTTTATTTTACAGAAAGTTTGATCCTGGCCACCCAAAAATTAAAAATGTATTTATATGTAACACACATTTTATATCAAGCAACAAAAATATACAGTATTGTACAGTACACATGAATGGAGAGAAAACACTGAAACCTCAGGCATTCTCCTGCCTGTCATGTTGGGTTGGCCACATGTTTTCATCCACATCACACCTAATGTGTTCCCTGGCCAAGCAGGAGGAATATGGTGGAAGGAAAATCATTTAGATCTGGGGGTGGTTGGTGAGCCTGGGGCCCTATGTTGTCTTTCTGCGGTTAGGAAAAAAGATCATAGATTGCATCAAGGAACACCAGAAGGAGTGCTGTGTTGTAAAGGCCAGGTGTGACATGGTGATTGACAACCCCCAGCTGATTGATAGTAGCACACATTGTGATGTTTCCACCCCTTTGACCAGGGACCTCCAACCTTGCTCGGTGGCCAATGATGTTCCTTCCCCGGTGCCACCTCTTAGTCAGATTGAATCCCGCCTGTGTCTTCCCCTACCTCTTACCCTTTCTGCTCTTTGTTGCTCAATTTTTTCTGTACAATAAATCCTTGTGTGCCCTTTTTATACTTGATAGAACGAGGAGAACTGAGTGAACAATTTGGTTAATTGGGTTTGCACAGTTGAAGTGTGTTCTAATGCATTAGCACTTTGAATTTTGTCTGGTGACAAAACTCACAAATGGCACAGGTGTTTTCTCAATGGCAATTGTTCTCACACATTAAGAGTTGTGTTTTGCAACATGTGTGAACTGGACTTGCAAATCGAGTTGAAGTGACTAGATTGTGTGCTTGATTTCGCAGAAGTGGTTCATTGTTCTGGGATGCGATCTGATCACTCTGTATATGCTTTCAGTCACAGTGTATAAACGACCAGGAAAAACTGTAACGGCAGATTGTCAAAAGCTATGACATGGTATTGTTAACGTTGTGAAGGGAGAAGAAAAACAGAGGGGAGTATCTTTTAATATCAATTGATAGGGAATAGGGATGAGACAAATGGATAATTATTCTTAAAGTTTAAACTGAACATAAAATCTGTTCAAATTGAATTGAATAAGAAAACATTAAATTCCATGAGTTGGCATATGTAGGTTTTCTGAGGCTCGATTGCAGACCTTTTACCTTTTTTGCAGGACCTTCTGGAACAGGGCTACTATTTCAGCCTGTCACAAGGGAATCAATGGAGTAATGCCTGGTTTGTAACTGAGTGATTTTTTTTTTGAATAAACAAAGAAAATGTAATGAAAGGGTATGCACTTTTACTAAATGTAATCAACATAAATTAACTAAGGCAGGTGTAATTAGTATCACCAAAGTATAAAAAAATCAATATCATTGCTATGTCCTCATAGGCTTATCAGAAAATCCAACCACATCACTCACCCAGCTTTAATTTTGATTGGAATACCTGAAATCACATCGTTGTCTCATATTATTATATCCAGTGAATACTTTTTATGTTCACTTCCTGCCCTAATAAGAATGTGTACAGCCCATTACATATCATTCACCGATTCAGCAAGGAACTGATCATATAGTTAGCTTCAGTGGAACAGGATTCGGCAGATCTCAGATTTGGATGAATTTGTTCCGGTACCGGTCTCAGCCCCTAGTTTTACGCTGCTATTTCATTGTGCTGAGGGACAGGGGTCAGTTCCTCCTGTCTTGAACTTAGCTACTACATCCCCCAACCCATCAGATGTGACAGACAGTGTCCAGTCTCCCGTCTCAGTCACTAGAATTTACTGCCATATGCTATGATTAAGTTTAGCCTGGGGGTTACACATTCCACTGGTAAGACTGTCCTCTAGCCCTAACCTGGGGGAGGACACCTAGTTACTACACCACCCTCAGGACGGGGAAATAGATCCGCCCACCCTCAATGTCTCAGTCCCCAGTTGGTATGCTGCAATAATTTATGTTTGGGGGAGTAGGGTGTTTTTAAACACTTTGTGTTAACTGCTGTCTGTATAAACACTTTCTGATAAATTTAATTGATTGAATTTAAGTCCCAAATTGTTACAGTGCATTAGTTTATGTGATGGGGACAACATGCTTAGGTATCTTTGTGAATCCTAGGAATGCTCTAACTTTCCTGATGTCCTGTTCAACCTTAGGAGGACATGACACCACGCCTCAGGACTACCTGGCCTAAATGACTCATAGCTGTCCCTGTCCAATTTCTTCCTGGTTGGGCTGCAGATCAAGTTGCTGTCGGATTATTCATGCTGCCACTGCCCAGACCCCACCTGATTGACCATTGTCCATCTGGTTACGCAGCTGACTTGGATTCTGTGTAAGACTTTTTTTCATTTTTTTTGGTCAAGCCAAAAAAATCTGGTAGAATGACAGATTCTGTGGCCAGAACAGCAACTGGTAAACACTGAACCTAATGTCAGTTCTCATTTCATTTGTTTGCTGGCACAAGTGAAACAAAATATCACGGTGCCTGGGCATTCATTCCTTCCCTGTATTACTCCTTTGCTGTAGTGAGAAACAAAGCAAGATTTCAGTGCTTCATACCCTTGATGACGTTGAAAAGATGCTTGAAGTGAAAGCTTCAGTGTCATTCCAGTGTGTGAAGATTTCAGGCAGCTCCTACATTCTGTGTTGAAGCAAATAGCTAGATGACGCATCATCTTAATGATGTTGACAAAACATTCAGGTACTTAATAAACAGTTTCTTTGTCATTTCATTGTCTAACCCCGAGACACAGTTTCATACCAAAAGTGAATGTAGAGCATTTTGTTGAAATAAATATTTAGAATTGTACTGTAAATGTTATTTTTTGTGTCTTTTATCATTTCAGCTGAGGATCCAGGGAACATAACAGGCAGAGCAGCAAACAATATGAGGGGTGGAAAGTGTGGTCTGTGTGAAGAAGCTAGACCTCAAGCTCCCTCAATCAGCACAGAGTACCCCAGGGCAAAAAAGTTTCCTCTTCCTCTTAAAGGAAAAATGCATGATCTGATGACCATGCTGGACTTCCAGCTGCTGCACATATACTTTATGAATCACTAGAATATTACATTTCCCCTGTGGAATAAACAGGCCCGGATTTTATAATTGTTTGTGCATTTCTTTTTAAAGTTACACTATGACACTTCTGCTGATTGATAATCTTAATTGTAGTTAGTTTAGCTGATCTTAATGTAAAATTCCCCATAAAGGATAAATTTAATTCATTGGTACTATATAGCATTGCTATATTTGTCAACACACTATCACAGATTTTTGTTAAATAGACAGATATTACCAAAAAGGCCACCATATAATGGTTAATATTCTGGTAAGGTAAGGGTTAGGATTATGGTAAAAGTAAGGGTAAGTGAGAACATGGTCTTATGTCCTCACCAGCCTTTTTGGAATGCAAGTTCCACTCTATCTGGTTGAAATACATGTTGTCTTAACCAATCACATGCTTTGCTACCAACATCTAAATAGAATTCTCCTGTACATGAAAAGGCCATTCTAATAAGTCATTTGTATCCAATTCACAAAAACCTGCAAGACTGTGCTGATCTCTTTGTAGATGTCAAGCCCTCAACTTGTTCTTTGACATAACTAATGTTCAATGTATCACTTTTGGTACCTCTGCTTATAATGGTCATATGGATAAAATGTGTATGCCTTTCTTAGCATCATGTCTGTCCTGTCTCACTACCTTATTTGATTTGCGCTGTAAAAAGTGTAAACACGTGTTTTATGAATGTACATTATTTGTATTTCCTGGCAGGTTGTCATTCCTTTCATAATATGACACTCAGTGTCAGCATCTCCCTATAACCTGTTGCAGCTGAAGATGAGCAACCCTTACACCTGAATTTTAAGTGGCTTCACCTTGACTGACTCAGTGACCAGGCACTGTCATATGAATGAGAAGCAGATGTAATCGATAACCACATACCGTTCACAAGAAGAAGCACCCGACGCACTGGGAGGTTGTCTGAAGCTGACGTTTTAGGCATTACCCTCCATGTTTCAAACTGTCTGCTAAAAACATGGAGGGTGGAGGTAGTTGGTCCAGCTATGAGACAAGTACCAGCTGTAAGAGTCCCAAATAAAGCAGTGGATTTAATTATCTGTGTGTCACTCATTCACTCAATCACTTGGTCAATCAGTATGTCTCAATCTCAGTCACTGTCTCAATAATTAAATTCACACACTTTTCTTTTTTTTTCTTTATTTCACACGCACATACAGACAGGTAATTAACTCCGCCATGAGTGCTGTTGTATTTGGGAATCTTACAGCTGTTACTTCTCTCACAGCTAGATAGCCAAATTGAGTTGCAAACATTAGCTAAATATAATTTGTAACACAAACAGTGAAATTGTCATGGGAAGGACCTGTCACCCCAATTTCTAACATAAGATTATTAAATAGCTTGTTGGTAATGGAACGTGGAGGAAAAACCTGCACAATACATGTATGCATTGTCAGAAATATGCATTGTATGCTTAAACAGATTGGGTGTGACCAGTGCATCAGTTGGTACCACTTAAAGGTGCCTGAAGATGACAGGAAAGGACACACCATGAACCAGACAAGGCACTGGAAATGCAATTTTTGTTAATGCCATTTTAAAAATACCGAAGGTTTCCATCACCAGGGTCCAGTTGTTCAGATGTAATATGAGTAATCTGATGTCGGCTTTCGGATTGGCTCATATCTTGAAAATGGGATGTTCTAAAGAAAAAAAGGATTCTGAAATCGGATTAGATCATTTAATTCAGTCTTGGTTTTGATCTGGATCCAAACTTCAGTACGCGTTGTTCAAAACTTTTTAGTAGGATTGGGATACCTTTGATCCAAAAATACAGGATTATCCTTCCCAGCAGAAGGGTGGATTCAGAGTGGATTTCAGACACAGAATGTAATGAAACTTTAAAATTGGTCAAATCATACTACATTTCTATCATGTAGTATATTTACATGTATTCATAATTTGCACTTGATTTATTTAACCGTTACAGTGATGAAGTAGGTAAATTAGACATGAGGCTACCTATTATGCCTTTAAGTAATATAAAAATAAAAAATAATTCCCCAAACTGCTGTCAATATCAAACACAATAATTTATTTAATTTTAACTATAATTTATCGCTGTATATCATGGTTTTTCCTGGCTCAGAATGGGCCTTTCGGGGGTGACGTTGGTCCACGTACAGTAAAGGCAATGAGTTACTTTATGACAGAAATCTATGCATTTTCTTGTTATCATGCTTGAATAAATGAAACCCCATTAACAAAACTGGTTAAAAAAAAAAAGTTTTAATACAACATTGGAAGGGGGAGGGGAGTGAGTTTGAGGGACAGTGGTGTGGGGTTGGGAGAGGCTGTCAGTTGCAGAGGTCACATCCTGCTTCAGTGCATTTAAGCCTCCTCTTTTTTTTAACTAAATAAAAAGATCTGACCAGGCCATGGTAGTCTATAGGACTGGATGATATGACCTAAAATCAAAATCACGATTAATAGAATATTTTACCTCGATTACGATTTAGATTTTTGTATTTTTTTTTGCGTTGTTTTGTAATGTGAAATTTACATTCTAACATTGTAATATCAAGCACACTGTAACATTAGGAAATGTGCTATATGAATTTTTTTTTGTCACAGTATTTATTTAGTGTGCTCAAGTAAAATATTTTTATATAGCACCTTTTTTAAACACAAGTAACAATGTGCTTAACAAGAACATCAGCACAAAAAAGAAAAGGAGAATAAAAGTTATATAAAAACATATAGACATGATCATTTATGAAAGAATATAGCAGCCAGTCACCACCCAGATATGCCCAAATAGATTGAATATTTATTCAATATTGAATATTACAGTACAGCATTGTGTCTGTTAAGCTGGTGTGCACTTACCGATTGCAAGGTGCAGCCTGAATCCAAAACACTGCTGCCGTGTCCATCCATTGAGCTGTGCAGCTTTGACAACATTAGCGGCGTTGTCTGTCGTTATGGCCACAAGGTTCTCTTCCGTGAGTTCCTACGCAGAAAGCATATCTCTCAGGCCCTGTGCAATCATCTCTGACGTGTGATCGACTGGAAAATATGCCGTCTCAAGGCATCTGTTGCGCAGCTTCCATTTATCATCAATGTAGAGCAATGTAAGGCTCAAGTATGGGTCCATCGTCATACTTGACTAGAGATCAGATCAGCAGATACCTTTTTATGACATGCTTTGTACATGTTAGGCAGCGCAGTTTAGGAAAAAATATGGTCGCGATGGCACAGTGTCTTCTTTCAAGAGTTTTAACGAGGTGTTTAAACCCACTGCGCTCCACCGTACAAACTGTTTTTCCGCAGTGTTTACATTTGACTTAATTTTGTTAGGTGTCATCTTTACTGAAGCCAAATGTGTCCAAATGACGAACACTGTGTTTTTCTTTGGGTCAAGTTGCTCAGTTGACTTGGCGTTGCTTAGTTGACTTGGAATTCTCCTCCATGTTGCTTCCATGCCGCTGACTGGACCGGGTGGAGTCACGTGACTACACACGCGGTAGAATGTTTTTAAGGGGAGAGTATTAACAGGATTAAAAAAAACAAAATAACCGACATGGGAGAATTATGTCGGTTAGAGGATCTCATTAACCTGCGGTTTATGTTCGGCTTGCTCAACTGTTGTTTGTTACATTTTTATTAAACACATTCGGAGAGGATTTGAAATGCTATTTTTCTTCCCAACTCTTATCATTTTGGCACTGGTGATTTTTCTTTGGTGCTAAAACCTCTTTGGGGTGCGCCAAAAATTCCTCTATGCAGGAAAAACCCTGTATATTATTTACTATAAGTCACTTCTTCAATGAGAAACCAAAAGAGCAGAAGTACAGATTTGTCTGGCAGAGGAACAAGTCACTCTTACCCAAATACAGTAAACCAAAACCAGACTTGATATCCGCCTCATAAAAGCAGGGCTTCAAAAAGCTGGCCTTTTCACAAATGAACACTGAACGTCCCTTATTTTGGTAACCATTGGACATTTAGCCTTTTTATGATTTAAAACACATGTTCAAAATGTCTCTTCAAAACGTATTTGTGAGTATTTTATATATGTAAAATATATTTGTTTTATTTGTTGTGGGTCAGACGAGGGCTCTGACTGTTGTTGATGTTTGTATTGTATAACAGTGGTGTTTTCTGTCTCTTCAAATGAAAACACTTAAAGTGACCCCACGCGGGGTTTTCTACCTGCTGTTCTTTACATAGCTAGTAGTCTACATTAAGATCTGTAGACCTATTTAGAGCCCTGGTAATCCAGATTTGTTAAACTTGAAAAGCTTGTGTCTGGATCAGGGTGATCCATTCCAATGTTGCTTTGAAAAACCGACACAAAAGATGGATTTCCTGATCCTGAATAGCAAAACATGGGACTTCCAAATCCGGATCATGCTGATCCAGATTAAACTTTTTTGAACAACTGGGCCCAGGTGTTACAAACCCCAGCGGCTATAATCTAGGGGAGAGTGGGAACGTAACACCTACACCTCACTAACATATAATCAAAAGGTACACAGCAACAAGAACTACAGTGCATGTCATTTAATGGCCAAATATAGTATATTTACAACTGCTCAGCAGTACAAGGTAACAAACAGACATACAGGGGAAAGAAATATTTGGGTAGTGCCGCCTATCTCTAAAATACAAAAAAGTCCCTACTCTAGTCTTAGAAAATAATAATATTTCCCTAACAACTCACGTCACTTGGCAAACCCTAACTGACTACACTAATTAGACTAACTCTATCTAAAACAAAAGAGTGACAACTGCCTCAATACTAGGGGTTTCGTTCCTGTAAAAATGAATGAATGAAGTAAAACTTTTCTGTAACTAACTTTTCTGTGGTGTAACCATGAATGAAAGGGGGTTTCAAAAGAGAAGGTTAAGAGGGTCAAATAACTAAAACACGCTTAAATTATTAGAGCACAAAAATGCTTCACTTATTACAGCTTTGGAAAGCCTTTGTGTGTAAGTTGGTTCCAAATTCTATGAACATAATGTAATAACATAACAGGGAATCAAACATTATTACTGGCGGAGTATTTCTGCTATTGCGTCATGCTTAGAGTATGACCAAACTTGGTATAAGTGACATGCAAGAATTAACATTGTAACATTAACAAATGAATTTTATATATTAACTGTTACCATACTAAGAATGTAAACAATCTAGTTGCATTCGCACTGACGTTGTTACACAAAAATATTACTGCATTAATCAACTCAAACATTAGCGTTAGCGGTCTTTTACTGCAACAAAGAGCATTAGGCAGGGACTTTTGCATATCAGATGTGGCAGATTTATAACGTTTGCCATATTAAACAGGGGGTCCGGAAAAATCGCTTTCCAAAGTCTGTTTTTCTGCTAGTAGGCAACAGTACAACCAAGACATTAGTTCAGGCATTTTCGGTGGAGTGAAGTTAGTTCACAAAAAATTTTAACTGGGTATTGTCATCATGGAAAAAGGTCATAATGAGGGTAATGTTTGTTTCAACTTCAGTTTAGATTATTGTGATGATTATAGCAACCACAGCATTTTTACCTCTAGTACAGAGGCAGTTGTCACTCTTTTGTATTAGATAGAGTTAGATAGTCTAATTAGTGTAGTCAGTTAGGGTTTGCCAAGTGATGTGGTTTAGGTAAGATTATTCATTTCTAAGACTAGATTAGATTAGGGACCTTTGTTGTGTTTTAGTAGGCTACAGTACAAAATAATCATTTGCAAATGTAAACATAATCATAACTAAACAAATTGCCGTTATAATACTACTGGTTCTAGTTTTACAATTTACTGCAGTTCTGCGTGTGGTTTGTCCAAGTGCTGTTGCCATACCCCAACGGCTGTTGATCGACTGCTGTTGGTAGGTACAATCAATGTCGAACACTGTACTGTCTATCTCATTACTTTCAAATGTATTAAAAAGTGGAAAACTAGAATGTCATATGAATGTTACGTAGGCTATCTTCCTGTCAATTGTAATAGTTTCAACATCAACACGTCATTTTGCGCTGGAACGGTAATTGTGGAAATAAGTTTGCTAAAAAGTATCAGTAATTGCACGGAGTGTAAACAAACGTTTTTGGTGAAAAAGGGCCTATTTGCAAGCGCTAATCAATTAACCATCACTAACGTTATCTATCATACAGTGGATATAAAAAGTCTACACACCCCTGTTAAAATGCCAGGTTCTTGTGAAAGAATGAGACAAAGATAAATCATGTCAGAACTTTTTCCATCTTTAATGTGACCTATAACGTGAACAATTCAATTGAAAAACAAACTGAAATCTTTGAGGGGGAAAAATAAAAAACTCACAATAACCTGGTTGCATAAGTCTGCACACCCTGAAACTAATACTTTGTTGAAGCTCCTTTTGATTTTATTACAGCACTCAGTCTTTTTGGGTAGGAGTCTAATAGCATGGCACATCTTGACGTGGCCCACACTTCTTTGCAAAAGCGCTCCAAATCTGTCAGATTGCGAGGACATCTCCTGTGCACAGCCCTCTTCAGATCACCCCACAGATGTTCAATTGGATTCAGGTCTGGGCTCTGGCTGGGCCATTCCAAAACGTTAATCTTCTTCTGGTGAAGCCATGCTTTTGTGAATTTGGATGTGTTCTTTGGGTCGGTGTCGAGCTGAAAGGTGAACTTCCTCTTCATCTTCAGCTTTCTAACGGACGCCTGAAGGTTTTGTGCCAAAACTGCCTGGTATTTGGAACTGTTCATAATTCCCTCCACGCTGATTAAGGCCCCGGTTCCAGCTGAAGAAAGACAGCCCCAAAGCAAGATGCTGCCACCACCATGCTTCACTGTGGGTATGGTGTTCTTTGGGTGATGTGCAGTGTGTTTTTTGCGTCAAACATACCTTTTGGAATTATGGCCAAAAAGTTCACGCTTGGTTTCATCAGACCATAACACATTTTCCAACATGCTTTTGGGGGACTTGATGTTTGTTTTTGCAAACTTCAGCCGGGTTTGGATGTTTTTCTTTGTAAGAAAAAGCTTCCGTCTTGCCACCCTACCCCATAGCTCATTCATATGAAGAATATGGGAGATTGTTGTCACATGTAGCACACAGCCAGTACTTGCCAGAAATTCCTGCACTTCCTTTAATGTTGCTGTAGGCCTCTTGGAAGCCTCCCTGACCAGTTTTCTTCTCGTCTTTTCATCAATTTCGGAGGGACGCCCAGTTCTTGGTAATGTCTCTGTTGTGCCATATTTTCTCCACGTGATGATAACTGTCTTCACTGTGTTCCATGGTATATCTAATGCTTTGGAAATTCTTTTGTACCCTTCTCCTGACTGATATCTTTCAACAATGAGATCCCTCTGATGCTTTGGAAGCTCTCTGCGGACCATGGCTTTTGCTCTGAGATGCAACTAAGAAAGTGTCAGGAAAATCCTACTAGAACAGCTGAACTTTATTTGTGATTAATCAGAGTCACTTTAAATGATGGCAGGTGTGTAATGACTTCTATTTAACATGAGTTTGAATGTGATTGGTTAATTCTAAACACAGCCACATCCCCAGTTATAAGAGGGTGTGCACACTTATGCAACCAGGTTTTTATTTTTCATTTTTCCCCCTCGAAGATTTCAGATTGTTTTTCAATTGAATTGTTCACATTATAGGTCACATTAAAAGTGGAAAAAGTTCTGACATGATTTATCTTTGTCTCATTCTTTTACATCACAAAAACCTGGCATTTTCACAGGGGTGTGTAGATTTTTTATATCCACTGTAGCTAAGTTACCTGAAAAGCAAATTAGTCAGACATTCACCCAGCAACCAACAATGGTGCTCATGTGCGTATTCAACTAACGTTCATGTCTTATGTTAACGATTTTGTTAGATTTGTCAGAAAGCCCACATGAAATCTGAGTAAAGTGTCAATCATTTAGGTTGTGCTGCATGTGTAATTTATGCAGACAGTAGTCATTTTCATTGATTGCATATTCGTACAGTATACTGTATAGCAGTATTTGCTTATGATAAATTGATAGTTTTCACGTGATGTCACAGCATGGGAACACCCACTTGGCAGGCAAACTCTCCTTCCATTGTCCTCCATCGAAAACTCCACATCTTTTATTAGCTATACTTTAAAATGCCAGATAGTTGCAGTTCCATTGGAAGCGCTAACCTAATTTATACTGTATTTTAGGGGTGTAACGGTACGGTTCGGTACCCAGACAGCAGCTGACTCCGCGGCGGATCCGGCGTTGTTATGGCAAATCCTCATAGCAGTCACACTCACTTGGCACCTCCGCACCAGATCCAAAACGCACGTTTTTAGCGATGGCTAGTTCGACGGAATTGGCCCAGATTCGGATAGGATGCGCCTGCTGCATGATCTACGGTCGCGTGCAGCGCTCGTGCTGCCATTTGAAGCATTTGGGTCGTTGGTCATATCAACCGTCAAAAACAAGAAGGTATTCAGCATACTGGTGAGTAAAAGTTTGCTGGTTTGAAGTTTGCTGAATGCCAACAATATATGTGCATAAATAATGTTACATGATGTTACAAATAGCCACCTGTAGTTAGCAAGGTTATCTTTCGATTTAAATTCATGTTAACTAATCGTGCTATAGCTAAATGTAGCAAGCCCAGCTCGACAATATTGAGCACTTCTAGCTAACCATTTTGCTAGTTGTATTAGACTAAATTGAATTGGTTTGGTCTAGGAATATATATTTTTAGTAAATCCGCACTATAATCACATCAATAAGTTGTACAGTAATATGTAGCCAATGTCATCTTAAACATAGAACGTTAGCTATACTTTCTAGCGACCTACAGTCAGTAGCCAACGTTTGGTAAATAAAATTATTTGCTACTGTGGCTAATTTTCTATGCTGGGATGATGACTATTATAGGGCTAATGGATAGTATCAATAATAGCTTGGTAACTTAGCAAACTATGTTTATTAGCTACAGTAGCTCTTGTTGGTATTCTGTTAAAGTTAGTCTCATGTTCGTTACAGTAGCTGATAGATTTGTCCTAGTAATTAATGTTAAACATTAACTGGTTGGCCAAGATTCTGGTTGGTCACTTTTTCTGCTCAAGCATCAACCAAGGGTACGTACTAACTTAGCCAGTGTAACAGTCTAATGTGCCTTAGTCAAATGTGCACATACAGTAGCATCCACACACAATATAACTGGTGTGTAAAGTTACAGCTGCACATTCCTTGACATGTTTTCTATTAGTTTTGTGCCTAGGTCTAATCACATATTTTTTTCTTTCTCTCTTAGTCTTCAGCATCTCAGAGTGTTCACCAACCCTGCCATTTTTTTCTCCAAATCTAACTGGTTGAGGTGAGTAACTTTTTCACCACATCGCTTAAAAAATAGCACCCCTGTCTCAGTCCCAAGGTTTTAAACTTATATATCATTGTGCCAGGGGAGTAGGGTCAGTTTTCCTTTGTAAATCCTTTGTGAATCTAAGTCATTCTCTCTCTAAATGTTCCTTGTGTTCTGCTCGGTGTTAACTTAGGAGGACAGGAGCCCTTGGACCACACCTCAGGACTACCTGGCCCGAAAGCCTCGTAGCTGTCCCTGTCCAAAGTTCTGCTGGTTTGGTTGCAGTTCAAGTAGCTAATGATACCTGACGATTTCAGCTGCCCCTCCGCCGACCATTCCTGATTGTCCCTGTCTTCGTCCATCTGGTCATGCAGCGGACTTGGATTATGTTTTATAGACTCTGGACAAAGCCCACATGCATTTATTAATTATTACAGTTTGTACTCTTAAAATGTTCCCCTGGCACAGCCAGAAGAGAACTGGACACCCTTCAGAGCCTGGTTCCTCTCTAGGTTTCTTCCTAAATTTCGTCCCTTTTAGGGAGTTTTTCCTAGCCACTGTGCATCAACCCTGTTGTTGCTTGCTCTTTGGGGTTTCAGGCTGGGTGTTTAGTAGAAGCACTTTGTTACAACTGCTGATGTAAAAAGGGCTTTATAAAATCCATTTGATTGATTGATCACAAAATGCATGCAGTAGGCCATCAATTTAATCTTGCATCTGACTACAGAGGTGGTCGCAGAGAACATTCCAAGGCTGCAGACAGTACAGAGCATGCTACAAGACCATAACACTAATGTTGAGGACTATTTACGTCATCCTCTTCCTGAATGCTCCGGGAAGTGTGTGGTCTCAGTTGGACATCATTCTCCATCCTCAATTTCACTCGCCTCATGTTGTGGCACAATGTTGTGTTTGTTAATTTCTAGTAATATCCCATGTTTTTTATAACTAAGTTGTGATGATTTCATTTATTCAGTATTGCCAATACAATGTTTTGATGGAAAAATGGTAGTCTATTCAATTTATGTTTGAAATTTAAAATTTTTGTCTAACAAAGATAATATAAATGAGTTGTCAGGATGTGTCTGGCTGTATTGGTCCTGGGTAGGAATGGGTGTGTGCCCCCACTCTGATTTATTTATTTTTTAGCTCAAATTGTATGAATGTGTTTATTAATGTTGGCTGCCACCATTTGATATATCCATATTTATTTTTTTGGGGTGTGGAGAAACACTGTACTAATTGATTCAGAATTGAAATGTTTTTGATATTGATATTTCATTGTAGCCATGAATTTACATTTTGATATGAATTCCTATTTATCTATAATAAATGGTTGCTTTCAATACACTAATTGGTTTTGAGTCATAGTATTGTACAATTGAAGTATGTAAATTTTTGTTATATATACTTAAATTATTTTTCATGCTTTTATATTTAATTACTGAAAATGACATTGCTTTACAATACAGAAAACTGCATTATTAATCAGTTATGATAAGTGATGGAAAGATAACGTTATGGTCATGGTAGAAATGTAAAATAGTTCAAATCCTATTTAATTTGTAATTGTTTAGCATATTTTTAAAAACTTAGAACACACATCACCCTTAGTAGCGAGTCAAAACCGGAACAGAAACCAATCTGGCACAGAGGCAATCCAGAGGTAAAATTAAATATGGTAGATTTGGGTCTGAGCTGGGCCTATGCGGGCCCAAGTCTGTTTTAGATCCGGATTCCAGATCCGTATTGGCATTGGCCCATTGTGCATCTTGACCCCGGGCCAGGTCCGTTACACGCATCCGGAACAGATGTTGCAATACATCCGGCACGGATCTGGCGCAGATACTTTTTGTTATCTGGGTACGTAACGAAACTTTTAAGTCACGTTCAGTATGATTTCGGAACAGTGGAAAAAAAAAGCAAAACTTGCAAAACTATTAGCTAGCAACCACGAACCCAAAGCTAACATTAGGAAAACTAAGAATAATGTCAAACTCTGAGTTAGTGCTTTTTGGAACAGGTAATTCTATTTTTCATATTATTATTCGAAACGTCATTCTCTATCAGGCATTGGTGCGGAACCGCTTCCAATGAGGACAGGAGCCAATGAGTCAATGAGGACCGCTTTGGTGAGTAATTGCAAAATGCTGTGGTTGTTTTTTTTTTACTGAAAAAATCCAACCTACTGCATGCTTTAAAAATAGTGGCAATGGGCAGTTTATAACTTCGAAATAAATTAAAATATGTGTTATGTTTTGCATGTTTTTTTCCATTTTACCCAAATCGTACTGAACGTGACTTAAAGGTTTTGGTATGTACCGAACCGTGACTTTTGCGTGCCGTTACACCCCTACTGTATTAGCAATCATATCTACACGTAATCATTGTATTGAACGACATGACATGATCTGCACCGATGCTCCCAATCCAATGGCCTAGCTAAAGATTTTGAGGTTAGCTAAATCTCTCTTGTTAAACATAAAGTGTTAGCCAAGTTAATAAAGTTAAACAGTAGGAATGGTTTAACTGACATTGGGAAAACATTTATATTATTACATTTGTTAGTACATATGTACATTTACACGATTCTGTGTTATACTGGCTGCACTACACTACACTGACCACCCATTGAACCAACGGTAATTTAGGTAAATTAGCACTAAACTTCGCTTTGACGATTAAGAATTTCTTCTCCTTCATCTCCCAAACAATTGCATTATTGACCCACCCTGATCAAATGTACAGATAGCTGTAAGGGGATGGATTCTCCATAAGGTATGTACACATCCCTAAAGTTAAGCTACGGCAGGGGTGTTGCTGTTTTTAACAATGAAAATAACGCGGCGGGTGTTGTATATGGGTCACAAGTAATCTGTAGCTAGTTAGCAAACGTTAGACTTACCCGTGTACATGTACTTGGTCGACGGTGTGTGTTTTCACTAGTTCACACTCAAGGTGTTCAATACTCCAGGTATCTGTGCATTTGTCATTGTCTCTGTCATGGACGCCATGGTTGTCCTTTGAAAAGGTAATCTGTAGACAGTTGTTTCATACAAGACTGGCCAGCGCAATGCCTGAATTTTGTCAATTTCCTTCTCATATGCTTCTGGCACAGGACATTCCACAGATTTCATCAGTCAACTTCCCCTGTGACAACTCAGATCCTTCACCATCACTTCCATCAGAAGAATCTGCAACGTCTCGTTCTCTGACAACGTTTTGAGTAGGGATGCGCCGATACTGGGCTCGAGTACTTGTACTCATACTCAGAAATATGCCGATACCACGTCATGGAAACATTAAGTGAAACTCAATGGTTGTGTCGCCTCTGGATGCATGAGTATTGAATATAAAACTCAGATTGGTAGCGCGAGAAGACGGAGATGTCAGCAATGACACAGGTAGAATTCAAGCTCTGCTCTGCTAAATTGTCAAGAGGAAAGGAAAAACACTAATTTAACACAGGCGGGCAAAATAAACTCCTTCCATTGCCCTCCATCGACAACTCCACAACTTTCACTAGTTATACTTCAAAATGCCAGATAGTTGCAGTTCCATTGGATGCACTAACCGCATATATAGCTCCAGAAAAAATTAAGAGACCTCATTTTTCTTTCCTTTCCAAAAAAGTTGAAAAGGAAAGTTTTTAGTGAGGAACAGAAGCGTTCAATATGCAGTGGTCTCTTAATTTTAACCCTTCTGTTCCTCACTCAAAACCTTCCTTTTCGACTTTTTTGGAAAGGAAAGAAAAAGGTGCAGTGGTCTCAATTTTTTCCGGAGCTGTATATTGTATTTGCAATCTACATGTAATCATTGTAATGAATGACATGATTTGTTTTCGTCTGCACTGCTGCAACCAACTCCAATGGCCTAGCTAACGTTAATGAAGCTAGCTAAACCTTTCTTGTTAAACACATAGCGTTAGCTAAGTTAATAACAAAGTTAATACAGGAGAAAATCGCACCAATCCAACCTTCTCCACAAGCAACCCAGGCTGTCAATGTTGGGTCATTTAAACAGTAGGAATGTTTTACCTGACATACAGAAAACGATTATATTATTACCGGTACATTTGTCACAAGGTTGTGTGTTATACAGGCTGCACTACGTTACACTGACCACCCATAGAACCACTGCAACAGTAATTTAGGTTAATTAGCACTAAACTTGGCTTTGACAATTAAGAATTTCTTCTTCACCTCCCAAAAAATTGCATTATTTACCCATCCTGATCAAATGTACAGATAGCGCTTTAATTTTGGTTGCAGTGTAAGGCGGGGGATGGATTCTCCACAAGGTATATGTACACATCCCCAATGTTCAGCTCAATTTTCACTGTTTTTAACTATTTAAATAACACAGTGGGTGCTGGATATGGGTCACAAGTGCCTAAGACTTGCAGTGTGTTTGCATACCTTTGTTTTTCTTGTTTTGTGAGGTGATCCAAACACTTATGGGCTGTAAAAGTAGAAAATTTGACCGGATAGTGCAGTAGCTCCATAGATTCCCCAGTGTTAGCCGCCACGTTTCAACAATGTTTTGCCCGCCAGGCTGTCAGAGCAACCACGTGATTGAAAACCATGAATAAGACCTCCGGCTTTCGTATTTTGCCTTCAAAATAAAAGTCTGCGGTGAAACTTTAAATACATTCGCCAGCAACAATAAGACTTCAGTTTTTCGTATTTGTCCTTCAAAATAAAAGCCTGCGATTGGTTGTGTGTATTGTTTATATTTTCAAAGGAAAAACTAAAATATAAATTAAACAGATTACTATTTAAATAATACATTATATAAGGTAACAAATATTATAAGGTGGAGCACATTGAGAAATTGTGAGAGCTTAAGTAAGTTAACGTAGAGAACCACAACATGTTTATAGGGGACAAAACATTTGTTTGTTTTACTGAAAAAATCCTACCTAGTGCAGCTTTGAGTACTTGGTATCGGTACTCGGTACCAGCAAGTACTCAAATACAGTATCGCACAAAAGTGAGCACACCCCTCACATTTTTGCAAATATTTGATTATATCTTTTCATGTGACAACACTGAAGAAATGACACTTTGCGAACTGAGCTGCAGCACAGTGGCCAAGGCCATACAGCGGTTTAACAGGACTGGTTCCACTCAGAACAGGCCTCGCCATGGTCGACCAAAGAAGTTGAGTGCACGTGCTCAGCGTCATATCCAGAGGTTGTCTTTGGGAAATAGATGTATGAGTGCTGCCAGCATTGCTGCAGAGGTTGAAGGGGTGGGGGGTCAGCCTGTCAGTGCTCAGACCATACGCCGCACACTGCATCAAATTGGTCTGCATGGCT
>JACXGI010003073.1:24799-66427 GCA_016801175.1 Esox masquinongy | reverse complement strand
AGACATTACCAAGAACTGGACGTCCCTCCAAAATTGATGAAAAGACGAAAAGAAAACTGGTCAGGGAGGCTTCCAAGAGGCCTACAGCAACATTAAAGGAACTGCAGGAATTTCTGGCAAGTACTGGCTGTGTGCTACATGTGACAACAATCTCCCGTATTCTTCATATGAATGGGCTATGGGGTAGGGTGGCAAGACGGAAGCCTTTTCTCACCAAGAAAAACATCCAAGCCTGGTTGAAGTTTGCAAAAACAAACATGAAGTCCCCCAAAAGCATGTGGGAAAATGTGTTATGGTCTGATGAAACCAAGGTTGAACTTTTTGGCCATAATTCCAAAAGGTATGTTTGGCGCAAAAACAACACTGCACATCACCCAAAGAACACCACACCCACAGTGAAGCATGGTGGTGGCAGCATCATGCTTTGGGGCTGTTTTTCTTCAGCTGGAACCGGGGCCTCAGTCAGGGTGGAGGGAATTATGAACAGTTCCAAATACCAGGCAATTTTGGCACAAAACCTTCAGGCATCCGTTAGAAAGCTGAAGATGAAGTTCACCTTTCAGCATGAAAACGACCCAAGGCACACATCCAAATCCACAAAAGCATGGCTTCACCAGAAGCAGATTAACGTTTTGGAATGGCCCAGCCAGAGCCCAGACCTGAATCCAAGTGAACATCTGTGGGGTGATCTGAAGAGGACTGTGCACAGGCGATGTCCTCGCAATCTGACAAATTTGGAGCGCTTTTGCAAAGAAGAATGGGCAAATATTGCCATGTCAAGATGTGCCATGCTAATTAGACTCCTACCCAAAAAGACTGAGTGCTGTAATAAAATCAAAAGGTGCTTCAACAAAGTATTAGTTTAAGGGTGTGCACACTTATGCAACCAGGTTATTGTGAGTTATTTATTTTTTATTTTTCCCCCTCAAAGATTTCAGTTTGTTTTTCAATTGAATTGTTCACGTTATAGATCACATTAAAGGTGGAAACATTTCTGACATGATTTATCTTTGTCTCATTCTTTTACATCACAAGAACCTGGCATTTTAACAGGGGTGTGTAGACTTTTTATATTCACTGTACGTCGCTAACCACCTAGCATAAAATAAAAATATTTCCAATGATATTTCAGACATGCTGTTTGCTAACACCCTAGCTAACATTTTTATGTCACCAATAAAAATTATTAATAACTTGATCAAATGAAAATTATGTCAATTAAAATCTATTTCAAAACCACTGTTGAATATGCCAGTAATAGGGGTTCCACGCTTTAATCACTTTGTGATAACTTTTAATATATAAAGGGCTTTATAGAATAAACGTAACTGTTTGTCAACTTTAATAGTTACCTTAGTGCATGTTGTTAAATTACTAAGAAATTAATACTTTTATAGTAGCAAATAATATTATATAATTTAAGGTATAACAGGTTTAAAACAACCCAGGGATGTACATGATGCTTTCTCTGAAAACTGAAAGGTGAATTTAACTCCATTGGTGACCAATGAAAGATACCATCCACATGCATTATTTAGCAGAGGACACACAGTCCCTGTTGGATTATCCCTTACATAGACCACTGGAACCAGATATATCTCAGCACCGTTCAGCTCACTAAAACTAGTTGTGAACCAATACTTCAATACTTCAATTCAACATAATACTGATACCATTATTAACAAAAATTATTTTCATGTGTCCAATAAAATAAGAAAAACTTTTTATCCTTTGTCTTAGCATACGCAACCATGTAACCATGGGTTATCAATGGTGAATGGTGGTCATCAATGGAGAATAAGTTAAGTAGCTGTGAGCCTGCAGTGTGTAATGCTGGTGAGATTTGTTAATAGTTTACAGTGGCACATGTGAAAACTGCATTTAGCCAACCTGGCTACAGAAATTTACAAAAGCTCTCCTGAATTGACTACGTTCTTGCAATCATTTGGAGACACGTTGTTTAGGTAAGTAGTAAAAAACGGTCTGAAAAAGTAATGTTACCCTGTATAAAGGATAGGTTTCGGGGGAAATTATATTGTAAATATAATGTAACTGTTATTGCATCTTGCTGCCATGGTGCTTTAATAGCTGCATAAGCACAGCGCTGTACTGTATATATATATATATATATACAGCTCCGGAAAAAATTAAGAGACCACTGCACCTTTTTCTTTCCTTTCCAAAACAGTTGAAAAGGCAAGTTTTGAGTGAGGAATCAGTTTAGCATTTATGCTGTTTCGTTGTGTAGTTTCATTGGAACTGTGTTGCTTCATTATTCATTTCACTTTGATGCCACCATTTCAGTTCAGCAACCATACACTGCCAATCATACTAAACACAGAAACTAGTCCCTTTTGAATTGTTGTACAAAAAGTGATGAGATAATTGTAAATTGGTCTGGTCAGTATTTATGTATTATATACCGGATCCTTGAAATCCTGAATGCTTTTATCATATTATTATTATTCCCTTTGTAAAATTATAATAATACGTGTATATCCTTTCTTTTTGTGTCACCTCCAATTTGATCTCTACAATGTCACCGCAAGAACTCCCAACAGATTTGGGAGAGCTGAATATCACAGCAAGCTTGACTCTTACTAGGGCATCTCAAGACAAACAGGTTGTTTATATATTTTTTAAGAATCAATTCTGTCTTAAATGTTTTATGAAATAATAACAGATATCATTATTTCTGCTGCTTCCTCTGGTGGCCAACCATTTCACAAGGGAAGACCTGCATGCAGCAATTTTTAAACTATAGAAAAACATATTGCTTTCCTCATTGGCATAGCCGAGCAGCTTACGGGGTGTACCTACAACGCAATGACATCTAAAAATCCCTGCTGACGATATCTCCCTGTTCCCCAGTTCTGTTCAATTTGCAACTTGTTTGCTAGCGGCATAGTCAAGGCTCCAGCAAAGTTAGAGGTAGTTTTGCCATGGGTAACTGCTATTAGCGTGACGAACAGAAAGTCATGTCCTTTCAACTTCACGTTGCACATCCAAGACAAAAAAGCGAAAAGTCAAGAAGGGAAGATAAAAAAAACACTGTAAGATTATGATTTATGAATAAATAATAATTGAGAATGAAGAATGAAGAGGAGGACACCTTCTTCCTGTGTGCCCATGTGGTGCTGTGGCTGCACAGCCATTGTGTGCCTCTCAGCATTGTCAAGAGACAATCATCAAAGCCCTGCAGCGAGCCATCGCCCTGCCTGCTCCTCTCTCTCAGGCCGGCCTCCAGGCTGCAGGCGCCAGCTCTGGATCACCACTGAAAGCTCCCACCCCAAATTCTGAAGGGTGTGAAATCAGCATGATTAATAATTACAATTATTTGCAAATGTGCCAGCTGCTCTTGAGCAGTGGGTACCTTTGATTTATGGTGGTGTAAACGCTCCTATCCATTGTGTTCTGAGGGATGGAGGGGGAAGGAGAAGAAGGGGTGGGGGTTGTTGGACGTCCGCCCTGAAAATATGATTTTATCTTCCATACCCCCTTCCTGTCCCCCTTTACCCCACCCGTCCACACCCCTTACCTATTCCAAAGTCTAGAGTGTCTTTTCTTCAGATCTCAGAGGACAAAACTTCTTCCTCACTGGGCCTCAAAGGCGACTGGGGCCAGGAGCGCCGTTATCATTGTCTGAAGGTCTTTGATCCAGATCTGCTTGTCGCCCAACAATGACAGCTTCTCAATGCTTCAGAACAAATTTCAATATGAAGCAGAAACTCTTGAAAACAACATGTTTGGAGAAACTGTATTCAGTAACCGAGTCCAGAATAAGAGCACTAAAATACACATTTCAAATGAAATTAGATTTACTGCATATTAGGTTTTTTGTATCATTCTTGTAGTTTTTTGTTATCTGTCCATGTACTGTAAGCTAGCGTCATTTGTTTTTTTTAATGGTTAGCATTACAGGTTGCTACATCTCTCTATGTTTGAGAGCAGGTTGTAATCTCAATCCAGCATAGCCATCGTTGCCTCAGGACCAATGTCAGTTTTCCCATACAGCGTTAGCTTGGTACGGCCGTTTGGCTCAGGACCAGGCCGGAAAGACCCAGTGATGGGTCTATCTGCGGTGGGATGATCCATTAATACCCTCATTAATCAGCGTCAACACAGCATTAATCCTGATCATCTCCAAGCAGAGAGAACCTGACAGCGAGTGCCTACAAACCTGTCCAGAAACCTAATTTGATTACTGTCCACCAGCATCTGGGCCTTTTCACAGGAAGTTCGGTTGTGATTAAATGAAAAAGACAAGTCGTTCATGCATATAATAGACATTTAAGTCTTCGTGCGGAGACCTTTGCCAGGGTCGGCGGGAGCTGCGCGGTCGCAAGGTGAAGAGAATCCTCGCCGGGTTCAATAATCTCAAATATGTAATACATAGTGACATATTTTGAGTAAGGGCTTGTTGAAGTGTGTGTAGGGGATTGGTTTTCAGTGACCAGACTAACAGACAGAATCAGCACAGCCACCTACAGACCTGTGGTATGTACAAAGAGCCCAACAGCAACCAGGTAGTGACAGGGGATTCCTGGCAGAAGCTGCTGCCCAGAAGGCACTTAAGACCTCACTGTAGCCGCACTGCATCAGCCTGAGGCGAGGGGAGGCTGCCACTCAAAGCTCTCCGACCTGCAGACGGCCCTATTCTACCTGACATCCCTCTGCAGATGGGCCCGTCCCCCAGGTAGAGGCCTGCTAAACACTTGCCATTAATCATTGCATAAACCCGGCCCAGAGGGAGGACCTCAGGTTAGCCATCATTTGGAAATAAATTGGGTGAAAAATAGCTTTGGCAGTCTGAGGACTGTGTGGCAGTCCCTGGAGGGACCTTGCTAAGTGTGGAAACAACCTTATCCAAGTCACTAAGTAATCTGTCAGTTAGTTAAAGACATCATCATTCATTTGGCCTAATAGGGCTTAGAGTGATGACAGTGTCTGCTGTTTGCTTTCAGCTTTTGATACATTTATCTTCTTTATTTGCCCACTACATTAGTTTGATTAAATGCTATAGGGTGATGTGAGAAACAACATTTAGAAACATGGACAGCAAGAGAAGGAATTTAGAAATCCTGCTGTCAGAGAATAGTTGGGCAAAAGCCAACATACAACTTGACAGTTCTACCCCAACTACAATGGTAGTTGGAGTACTTCAATAATTTGAGTCCAAAAGTGATTACAAAAACAAACATGTACCATACATTTTAGTGAAAAAAGCAAATCTTGTAAAAGCAATGGCAAACTTTCTCAAGATCAATTTACTTCCAGGTAATGGAGATTGTGGGAACAGAGATCACTGACGCTGAAAAGAATATACTGTTACTTGATTTTATTCCAAAGGCTGTGTCAAAAGATACACTAAACTTCATAAAAATGTCATAATACTATCAATGAAATTAAAGAATTTCTCAAATTATTTTTGATTCAGTGTATCAGGCTTTAAGCCCGGGCCTCTTGTGCCAGCCACGACCGTACACGTTGTCACCTTCATGGTCACCTCTGGGATGATGGCAGCAAGTGTTCCCGTCTGTTCTCCATGCAGCGGATTAGAGCAGCATGTAGCGGAGCTGTCTGCTGCAGGATGATTTATGACTGCTGGGACTCGGCCCTCCTCTGACAGCTTCTGCTGTATTGACACTTTAGTTATTGTCAGCTGTGATAGTCCACAAAGCCTGAGGCCAGAGGCTTGGACATGGGTACACAGTCATATCAGAACCTCTAATGAGACATTCAAGCAGGTTCATGCGTGGAAAATGTAATCAAAACGTAAATCACTTCAAACTTGCTCATTGGTTTAGTAGAACCACAATCATTTTAGGAAACTTTTGAGGTAGGCGTGTAGTATATTTGTGTGTTTTTTTTACTACAGTTATTCTTATTACACCTAATCACAATTCAGAATCCAAATTTAACTAATCCCACAAAGTTGATAAAAGTGTTCAACTCATCTTACAGTATTACAACTATGGGCTGGTGCTTAAAATGCACAAGAGCTACCTAAATATTCTTGGCTCAAATGCTAATATAAAAGGCCAGGTTATGTTCCTTAAAAGAAGTAGCCATGGCCAGGCATCCACAGGCACTCTGTGGAACAATAGGACCAAAAGGGAGAATGCCCACACATTCTCTCTGATCTGCACAGTCCCATTGTACACTGGACTTTTTAATTAATAGGCTGCGGAGGAATAGCATGCCCCGTGTGTTCCCCTATTTGTTTGTTCCCATTCCCCCACAGTCAAGGGCACAACATGGGAGCTCATCAGTCACAGGAGTATCACTCTACCTGCCTGGCTTTGAAGGCAACCTAAAAGACGAACGGCCCGAGTCCATCTATCAGCGCTGGCATGTGCTGACCCAACCTTGCTGTGTTTTAGTGAAGCCACAGGCCTTGCTCCGTGAGGCTCAAATAATTATTAATCCACGGTGATTGTCCAACAACGTTTTGGTCCTTCAGGGTCGTCCGGCAAAGGTCGTCTGAGGGCGACACAGCGGGGATGACACAACATGGGTATTTTTTTGGGGGGAAAAGTGACAGCTTTAAGCTGTCAATGAAACTAGGTCGATAAATGACAGGTCTGCTGCTACCCAGGGGTTTGGGTCACTTTATAACGTTGGCTTGTTGCCAACCTCATAATGTTTTTAGTTTTAATGTTAAACTTCTTTCTCGTGTAAACGTCTGATACATACAATATTTAATATTTTTACAATATGTTATGCAATAAAAGCATGGAATAATATTCTTAGTACAAGAATACAGGGATTTTGCACTGTTCCCTTGTACCTAATCTACAGTCACTGGTTTCACCATCGCAAAAAAAAATCTATTTAAAAATGATATGCCAGAATTAACATAATTGACCCTTTATTAAAGCAACTGTTTCCACAAGTTTCCCAAGCCCTGATAAACAAGAGCAGAGAGGCTGCCAGAGAGGCCCCCAGAGCAACATAACCTGGGAACCACACGGTTTTAGTATGCGGGAGCTTCCATATAAAACACACTATCTCAAATACAAGTCAATTTATGCTGCCCTCTCATTGTGGCCTAAGGAGTCTTTGTCTGGAACCATACAACACATATTCTAAAGATGTTTCAGTTCTGTAGTTCATAAATCTCCACTTTGCCTTTGCGGTACCGTCTGAGGGCCAAATCTATATAATATTCGATGAGGTCTTGGTGCCATTTGTGAATGGTCAGTCTGAAACTCAGCCACTGGCGGGTGGTACGCCACATAAGGGTTAAATATGGTTCAGTCCAAGGAGCTCTCAATGCCCGCGGTCGTTAAAAAATAAATTATGTTGGCTCTATATCTTTTGGCAGCCAAAAAAATTGACAATACTGGCGCGATAACACATTGCTGTCCTAAGGCTGAACTTCATGCTTGAACATCAAATTGAAAAAACCCTTCAAGCCCAAACATCCCTTGTTCCCAAGAAATGTATCAACTTAGCATCAAAGTGAGGCGTACGAATCTTCAAAACAATGTTTAAATTAATTGCTTTTCTTTTCATCGAAGAGGAAGGAAAAACCTAAAACGTCCTGCGAGTCATAATTTCACCGGTCAGTATTAGGATAACTCCATGACGACAGATGATGCTTAAACAGTATTCACAATTATGAGATTTTAGATGTTTTCTGAAATTTTTACAAAACATTTTTGCATTGCAGATGTAAAGTTTTGCAACACAGTTACTGTAAAATCCCCATCAGATTTTGATGCGACCACATTTTCCCAAAACCTATTAAATATCTACTGTGACTTAAGATTCAAAGTTATATGCAGAAAGAAGCAGGTGTCAGCTACAACATGACAACTAAACTTTAAAAAGTATTATTTGGTTAATGAATTAGTAACAGCAAGTAAATGAAGTGGATCAACACAGTTGATCAGAATGACAGAATGACATAAGAATAATTAAATTTCAGAAATGAAAGCCTTTGCGAATACCCTAGTTCTAGAATGAAAATTATTTGTGTTTATTCTTATTTTCTTCCCTTTTCTCCTCCCTGTATTTATGGCCATTTTATACCAATAACTGCTCAACTCTCCTGTTCAGGAGAGTTGAAGATCACAAGAAGCCTTCCTTCTAGGTATCGGTACCAAGCCATTGTGTTTAATTCTGCATTGCTCTTCCAAGTCACAAGGGGCAATGTATGTTCGGACATGCTCACTCACCTGACGACCTCAGCTTTGCTGGCGCAGAGCACTACAGTGCAATGAGACAAGGAAATCCCTGTTGATGATGCATCCCCACCTCGTAGACTCCAGCAGGTAGGGATGGCATTCTCAGGATGATGTTCACTGTTAGGCTTGCGGCAAACATAATGCTTATTGCTGAGGCCAAAACCTCTTCTATTTTGGTATCCTCGGACCATAGAATCTTATTCCACTTGGCCTCACAGTCTCCCACATGCCTTCTGGTAATCTCTAGATGGGATATGATATGAGTTTCCGTTTTTTTTACTCTCATATGTTGGCCATTAATGTGAAGCACCCTGGCTATTGCTGTGCGCACAGTGTCTTCCAGCTCAGCCGTAACAGACTGTAACTCATATTGAGTTGCCATAGGCCTCTTGGTGGCCTCCCTGACTTTGTGCCCTTCTCACCCAGATAATGAGTTTTTAAGGACAGTGTATTCAATGTATTCGCAGTTGTGCACATTCTCTAAATTTTTTAAAGAATCTTATTCCAAATTTGCTTTGAATATTCCTTCGCCTTCATGATGTAGTATTTGTTAGGAATTGTTCTAACCAAATGTGGAACCTCCCAGAGACAGGTGTATTCAACCTGAAAACAACACATTTTCCAGAAGAACCAACTGCTGGTTACAGATATGGTCTGCAGGCTCATGATGCTAAAACAGATATACGAAGACATTGTGGCGTAACTAGTGGGAGGAAGTATGTCTTTTCCTGATAATAAACGTGTCTTTTAGTTCTATACACTTGTTAAAGAACACAACACAAAGGAGTGGTACTCCGCTATATTGTGCTATATGAGGTGTCGTATAGCAAACAGCTGATATCAATTATTGAGGGGCCCCAGACAACCCAATAAGTGTGTGTGTGGAGTAACAACTGAAGAGGGGACACTATACCAGGCCCTACAATGTTAAGATATAGAATACACCTATGTGATGGGAAGAGCCAGATGTGGAGGGGATGTGCTGAAAGTTTGGTCTAATATAAATACACTGTTGAAGAGAAAGACATTTGGAGAAGCACAAAGACATTTGGAAAGAACAAGAAGAGAGAGATGGAAAGAAGGCTGAACATCTAGGAAAGATGTACTATATTTTGTGAATAAACAACAAGGAACACTTCTCCCCCTGACTTGGGTCCATTATTATTCTGCAAAAGAGCCAGAAGCTAACATTAGCATGGGGTCTAAATGCTATACAGCCAGACTGAGAATAAGTATCCTGTGAAGTCCATGTCTCATAGCTGGGCTAGAGGTTGAAGTTAATTTCCCACATACCATTGTGCTTGTGGTGGACATCTTTAGAGTTGAGTGAGAGCTCAGATTGGAGACATGTCACTCAAAGCGAGACTGGAAGTTTCCCTCCTCTGCGCATGTCTCCATTGTTGAGCCGCCACATAGGGCAGCATCCCCATTCATCACAGTGACAAAGTGTCCTGTGGGCCATTCCCACAGAAACAATATACACTTAAAGCCACTGCAGCCAGGTACATCTCCATGGAGACCAGGGGTTAGTTGGGAATGGGCCCAGCTAAACCGAGGGGTGGTGTTAGTTCCACAGCAAAACTATGCGCTGGCACTCACCTTTGACATGGCTTGCTCAATAGGAGTTTGTTTTCTGATTTCCACGGTTCATCTTCGCATGGCGGAAAACAAACACCAGTAAACAGAGAGGCTCAATGTTCAAAGCGAGCTGGAAAGCCAGGGTCCCCACTTCAGCTGTGCTCACATGAGAATCAATCTGTTTTGAGTCTTTGAAGTGAAAGAGGAATAAAAGAATGACGGGGGTCATATTTGAAAAGGAGGCAAGGAAACAGGTTCAAAGAAGTTGCAGTAGATAACATTGTACCCAAAATTGTACCCAACATTGTACATTTTTACAGAATGTCTGTCTTGAACCACGATTTGAGATCATCATGACATTTTTAAAAATATTCCAAAACTCTGGATTAAATTTGCAATAAAATTTAAGTCGTACATGTAAATACTGTGCAACAGGCTGCAAATGCAAAATTTTATATCAACTGCATGAACTAATTGTATGTTTTTTGGGGTATGTCTGCTAAAAAATTAAAATATCAGAAGTTAAATGTAACAAGTTCACCAATTTCATAGAAACATTTGCATACTAATTTTATTGTAAGTAATGAATATTTCAGTAGCAATTATTTAGCTTTTACAGCTTCTCATTAGATAAAAGATTGTTGGAGCTCCTAATGCCAGAGGGATAGACAAGAAGAGAACTTCTTATATCACTCTGCATTCTCAGTTGTCAGGCAGTTAATTCTGACAAGAAGGAATGTTGTTTTATTTGTATTGCCTTTTGCAAAAACCAAGATTTCTGTCAAAAGAGAGCACAGGGACAATGTAAGGGGGAGAGGGACACTTTTGGCTCTTTCATTTCGATTTCAGCACAAACATGCTCAGACATTGCTCGGCTTTCAGCTAATTAAGTTGTTTTAAAGAGAGCTGTTCTGACACTGACATCTTGGTAGGGAATCATGGAGTCAATGGGGCGATACTGAAGGAGAGACATTTATGGGGCGGCTTTTGCCATTGTTTCCCGCACAAGGACCTTTTCTACTTGGCCGCCTCTGCCGGAGTGACCTGTACAATGAAAAGAATGCAAAGCTAACCTCGTCGTTCCCCACAAAAGCGGCAATCACAGAATAAGAATTTCACGGTGCTGTGCTGAAGCTCTCCTCAGCCAAGATTCCAGAGATACTTTGTCAAGTCTTTGGGGATTGTAATTCAGGATCTTTACAGCAGCACAGTATGGCAAAGCTCTGGGGTATTCTGTAACACAGATGGGCCTTACAACATCATGGGCAGGGTGTTCCAATTTTTCTTGGGCCACATACAGTATGTGTGAGGTATTATAAGGGTATTATCATAAACCTTTGGGCATTTAACCTTTCAAGACTGTGACTGTAATTCCAATACACCCCTTTCTCTTCACAATAAAGCCTTAAGGAATACAGCTACTGTATTTACAAATAGCAGTAAACAGTTTATACATCTTTACAGTTAAAGATACTGTACAAAAAAAAAAAAATTACTGAATACATGGGTGAAACTGTCTGTCTAACATTGGGGGGAGCCAAGTAGGAATAGAACAAAATAATACTTTTTCCTACCCCAGAACAAAATAATACTTTTAAAGAACATTTTCTACCATTCTAGTAAATTTGACATAGCTTTTTGCTCATTTAAAAACTGATAAGACAGATAAGTCAAATAAATAGCTGGGACATTTCATACTAATAGTAGTTCAGATCTATTCATACCATAGAACAGCACATTCATCTAAATCATTAGGCCCTCTGCAGTTATCATCTATGGTTTCCTGTGTGTGGTAAAAACATGAGGTGACAAACATGCCCATCTCCCTTGGTCATCTATCATTAGCAGCCTGTCTACTAATATAAGTATATACATGAAGGTCATGGAACACAAAAATATAATAAGACAAAAGGTTGTTGATCTTCATAAATTAGGCAAAGGCTACAGGTTTCAAGATCTGTCAAATGCACGGAACAACACAGCGTCATCCTGCGCAATGAAATTCTTGTGACATGGCACTACATAGCGAGAGTTAAGAAGAAGAGTATATAAGAAAAATATAGCTAGACAGAAAATAATAATAAAATAAAGCAACAATATACGTAACACTGTACACTAGCAGCAGTTCAGAACAAAAAAAAGTACTGTAAACTAGCAGCAATCTGAGTAGTATTATTGATATAGCAGCAATATAGCAGATATAGTAATATTTGAACATTTAGATATGGCAGTAATATACACATCAGTTTAAACTAGATTATATTTGATTAAACTTTATTGTCATTCAACAGTACAAGTAGAGTACAAAGAAATGAAGTTTGCATCTAACCAGAAGTGCAAATAGAGGACAAAAAATGTAAAGCATTAAGTATATGTACAGTGGATATAAAAAGTCTACACACCCCTGTGAAAATGCCAGGTTTTTGTGATGCAAAAGAATGAGACAAAGATAACTCATGTCAGAACTTTTTCCAATTTAATGTGACCTATAATGTAAATAATTAAATTGAAAAACAAACTGAAATCTTCGAGGGGGAAAAATGAAAAATAAAAACCTTACAATAACCTGGTTGCGTAAGTGTACACACCCTCTTATAACTGGGGATGTGGCTGTGTTCAGAATTAACCAATCACATTCAAACTCATGTTAAATAGAAGTCATTACACACCTGCCATCATTTAAAGTGACTCTGATTAATCACAAATAATGTTCAGCTGTTCTAGTAGGATTTTCCTGACATTTTCTTAGCTGCATCTCAGAGCAAAAGCCATGGTCCGCAGAGCGCTTCCAAAGCATCAGAGGGATTTCATTGTTGAAAGATATCAGTCTGGAGAAGGGTACAAAAGAATTTCCAAAGCATTAGATATACCATGGAACACAGTGAAGACAGTCCTCATCAAGCAGAGAAAATATGGCACAACAGAGACATTACCAAGAACTGGACGTCCCTCCAAAATTGATGAAAAGACAAGAAGAACTGGTCAGGGAGGCTTCCAAGAGGCCTACAGCAACATTAAAGGAACTGCAGGAATTTTTGGCAAGGACTGGCTGTGTGCTACATGTGACAACAGTCTCCCGTATTCTTCATATGAATGGGCTATGGGGTAGGGTGGCAAGATGGAAGCCTTTTCTTAAAAAGAAAAACATCCAAGCCCGGCTGAAGTTTGCAAAAACAAACAAGTCCCCCAAAAGCACGTGGGAAAATGTGTTATGGTCTGATGAAACCAAGGTTGAACTTTTTGGCCATAATTCCAAAAGGTATGTTTGGCGCAAAAACAACACTGCACATCACCCAAAGGACACCATACCCACAGTGAAGCATGGTGGTCGCAGCATCATGCTTTGGGGCTGTTTTTCTTCAACTGGAACCAGGGCCTTAGTCAGGGTGGAGGGAATTATGAACAGTTCCAAATACCAGGCAATTTTGGCACAAAACCTTCAGGCGTCCGTTAGAAAGCTGAAGATGAAGAGGAAGTTCACCTTTCAGCACGACAACGACCCAAAGCACTCATCCAAATCCACAAAAGCATGGCTTCACCAGAAGCAGATTAACGTTTTGGAATGGCCCAGCCAGAGCCCAGACCTGAATCCAATTGAACATCTGTGGGGTGATCTGAAGAGGGCTGTGCACAGGAGATGTCCTCGCAATCTGATAGATTTGGAGCGCTTTTGCCATGTCAAGATGTGCCATGCTAATAGACTCCTACCCAAAAAGACCGAGTGCTGTAATAAAATCAAAAGGTGCTTCAGCAAAGTATAGTTTAATGGTGTTCACACTTATGCAACCAGGTTATAGTGAGTTTTTTATTTTTTATTTTTCCCCCTCAAAGATTTCAGTTTGTTTTTCAATTGAATTGTTCACGTTATAGGTCACATTAAAGGTGGAAAAAGTTCTGACATGATTTATCTGTCTCATTCTTTTACATCACAAGAACCTGGCATTTTAACAGGGGTGTGTAGACTTTTTATATCCACTGTATGTACAAGTGGAATGTATAGATGTGCAATTAATGCAAATGCATTACATATGGCAATTCTAAATGTGCAGTGGAAGCAAATAAAGGAGGGCAGAAAATGTAAAAGTATTAAGTATAATGTATGTACAAGTATTAAGTATAATGTATGCACAAGTATTAAGTATAATGTATGTACAAGTATTAAGTATAATGTATGTACAAGTATTAAGTATAATGTATGTACAAGTGGGATGAAAAGTTGTATGGGTACAAGTTGCAATTCTCAATGGCATTCTGAATTTGCAATCAAGGTAAATTGAAGGAGTAGGGACTCCATCAATTTGTGCACCTGAAATGCAGGGAAAGCAGCAATGAGGTTCGAGATAGACGTGTGTGAACCAATTGAAAATGCAAGTACAGTGGCAGTTCTGAATGTGCCAATGAAGGCAATTTTAAGTTGCAAGTTGGCATGTGCAAATCAAATACAGGAATAGCAGCAATGACACGTGCCTGTATACAACTAAAAACTTCCTTATCAGTCTTTGTAAGGCAGTGACAGAGTCCAGAAAGTACAAAGTTTGGGTATGGTTAGTGATGGGTCACAGAGTTCAGCAGGGACACTTTATATGGGAAGAAACTGTTCCTGAGCCTGCTGGTGTGGGAATGAAGAGACCTGTACCGCCTGCCTGATGGGAGGAGGGCAAAAAGTTTGTGGCCTAGATGTGAAGGGTCCTTGGTGATGCCGCACGCCCTGCGCTAACACCACTTGCGCTGGAGGTCTATGATGGCTAGCAATAAAAACTAATAGCAACTGGTAAAGTTATTGAATATTATAGATATATATGAGTGCAATATGCTTATGAATGGTGGCATAGGACATTACAACTATGTAGTGAGAACTTAAGAAGAAAAATTTACACACAGCAAAAATATAGCAAGAGGATAAAGCAATAATATACATAACACTGTACATAGCAGAAATTTAAAAAGAGTACTGTAACCTAGCAGCAATATTGGTAGAAGTATTGAATATAATAGATGGCAAGTATGTAATATACATAAAAAAATGTAAACTAGCATCAATTTTGAAAGAGTAGGATGGGGGAGTATGAACAGTATGGTAGAAGTATTGAGTATTATAGATACATATGAGTGTAATATGCTTATGTATGGTACATGCAAAGGGATATTCTAATGTCCATTAAATGTACCTGAAAGAACATCAGAGCATCTGGAATGTTCGTGTGTGATCATTATGATCATGGATCAGTGTTACTGGTTGAGGAGCCTTATGGCCTGAGGGGAAAAAAACTGTTTGTGAGTCTGGAAGTGCATGCCCCAATGCTCCGGTAGCGTCTACCAGACGGCAGTAGTGTGAACAGACCATAGCCTGGGTGGCTGTGATCTTTGATGATGTTCCGTGCTTTCCTCAGGCATCGTGTATGATAGATGCCTTGCACGAAGGGGGGATGGCAGCCGATGATGCACTCTGCAGACTTTACTACCCTCTGGTGGGACTTGCGGTCTGCAGCGGAACAGCTGCTGTACCAGGCAGTAATGCAGCCTGAGAGGATGCTTTCAATGGTGCACCTGTAGAAGTTGGTGAGAGTTTTTACAGACATGCCAAACTTCCTTAGTCTCCTCAGGAAGTATAGTCATTTTTGGGCAGTTTTCACTGCTGAGTTCGCATGTCTGGACCTAATGAGGTCATCCTTGATGAACACACCGACAAACTTGAATTTGGAGACTCTCTCCACTTCAGCTCCATTGATGTTTATGGGGGCATGACCCCCCCTCTGCCGCTTCCTGAAGTCCACGATCATCTCTTTAGTCTTACAGACATTGAGAGAGAGGTTGTTGTCCTAGCACCATGTAGCCAGGTTCCTTATCTCCTCTCTGTAAGTGGTCTCATCATTGTTGGAGATGAGACCCAGGATGGTAGTGTCCTCCACGAATTTGGGGATGATGTTGGAGCTGTATGTGGCCATGCAGTCATGCGTGAACAGGGAGTACAGGAGGGAACTGCGTACACAGCCCTGTGGGGCTCCAGTGCTCAGGGTCAGTGCAGTGGAGGTGAGGTTGCCCATTCTCACCACCTGTGGTCTGACCCGTCAGTCCAGGTCCAGGATCCATGAGCAGAGGGAGGTGTTAAGTCCCAGGGTCCTGAGCTTAGGAACAAGCTTGGCGGTCACAATAGTGTTGAATGCAGAACTGTAGTCCACAAACAGCATCCTCACGTATGTGTTGCCTTTTTCCACGTGGGAGAGAGCGGTGTATGGCATCATTCGTAGATCTATTGGGGCAGCATGCAAATTGAAAGGGGTCCAAGGTGTCAGGAAGGGTGGAGCAGATGTGAATTCTGACCAGCCGCTCGAAGCACTTCATGATGATGGAGGTCAGTGCTACAGGGCGGTAGTCATTCAGGCAGGTGATATGCAAGGATTTCTTTGGCATAGGGACGACGGTGGTCTGTTTGAAGCAGGAGGGGACTACAGACAGGGAAAGGTTAGTTGGTCCGCTAGTTGCTCAGCGCACCCCCTGAGGACACGGCCTGGAATGCCATCTGGCCCTGGTGACTTCCGAGGGTTCACTTTTTTAAAAACTCTCCTCATGTCAGCCGTGGTTAGAGACAGAGTGTAGTCGTCCTGGTCCTCAGCAAGCCTCACCGAAGGAATTGTGTTGGATGAATGCTAACACCTGGAGTCTGCTACACGTTACTGGAACTTTAATTGGAATCAGTTTGTCCAAAAAGCTTGTTGGCATGGAGATGGCATTGCATTGAGTTAATTGTTGATTAACAACAATTACATTTTAAAGCCTTTTTTGCTCATCTTTACCGGGGCATTCAATCATTTTGGTGGACACTAGAGTTCTGGAGGACACAGTGCATAGCCTTGTATTTTGGAATATGTTAAATCAATAGACTGAATACAAGATGTCTAATTGACATGAAAATTGCAAATTGGAAGCCATTAGTCAACACAAGAGCCACGCTGTAACACAGAGCAAAAGGCAAACTGTAACCGCATTGTAATACATATTACACTAAACAAGCTGAGAGGGCTATTCTATAGAAGCCCTTTTATCACTTAGCTCAGCATCCACCCTACTGTACCTTACATCCCTCTTATAGTGCCCAGCCTTTTTGGCTCGATCAGACTCACTGTACTGTATTGGTCAAACAATACAGTCAAATAAACTGTGGATAATCCCTTAGCAGTTCTATATCTATTAACAGTCCTGTAGTACAGAACACGTACTGTGACATGCTACTTTGTTAATTAGGCCTAACGTCTCCAGCAACTCATTTTTTCTGCACAGATGCATTTTTCTTGACATCTGAGCATGCTATCATTAACTGGTCGCAAAATACACATTGCAAGTGGACGAAAGTTATGTAAAAACGAACAAATATTATGCCTGAAAAAATCTAATATCCCGCTACTGCCTAGTTACATCCCGACTGACTAGATAGTAAGAGCCTAGTCTGGCTACTGTAACCGTTGTAGCGCTTGTTGCACGCTGTAATGTTAGACTGACTACATTAAAAATAAGTATTTCAGTGAATATGGCAACTCAAGATCCAAGTGCAAATTACCGACTCATAATCTTACAGATAAAAATAAGTAGCTATCTAGCCTGCAGATATTCACCATCCACACTCCATAAACCGAGGTTATTCAATTCCCTTGGACAGGCTACTATAGGTGAAGGGTAAAACGTGAAATGGATGTATGGAGAGATGTTTTTTCCATAAACGCAGGTGGAATGGATTTAGAATCTGGACTGACCAGGCTTTAAAATGCGTGCAGAAGGCAAACAAGCACTAACACTAAGACCGTCCGCATATCGCAATAAAAATCGTTATAACGCTAGATAATGGGGGTGGGTTGGGGCATTTTCCTTCCACGAACATTGGTGGATCGTGTCCCCCTCTCCACCCGGGAATTACGCCAGTGACTGTATAAAATACGAGTTGGAAATACAGGCCTACTCAAAAACACACAAAATAACAGGGTAACATTGGTGTAGACGCCCCATAAGATAAATGTCTAATTTATGTGTCAAAAAAGCGATGTTTGGAGTCTACACATATGACCAAAATTATCAACTATTGTATAGGGAGGGGCATCTTGCCCCCAACACAATAACCTAATATATTACTACTCAAAAACCTTTAACATATTTCTCTCTTAACAAGTGGATGAATTAAAATGTAATTTGACTATATTTATCTAATTGTTTCTAAATAACAATAAATTAGATCAATTAAACCTCAAATCCAATGTGATAGAATTACTTAAAAAATGTTGACGAAAATAAATATATATAAGTCTAGTGCATTTTGTGTTTTTTTTTTTTTTGTAAGAATTGGGGGTGGTGTTGGGGGGGGTCTATTACCTCAGGGGCCAACTTACGCCATGTTACCTTAATGATTGCTTGTGTTTGTCCACTCAGATTACATTAAAACCATGCACTGGCAGGTTGGAGATTGTTAATGAGCAAAATAAGTACACACGCATAATAGTGAACGTGATACGCACATGCGCAGAACTTTCAGGATTCTTAACAAAAGTTCCCCTCATAATTTATTTGATTTAGAAAAGATGGATCTGCAGCTACAGATGTAAGAATACAGAGGAGGAGCCATAAAATAAAACCTGATGCAGTTGCCACCCATAAGTATTGTAATTTAGCCGTCACCACTAAACTGTGCCTGGTCTGCTTTGTATTATGATGTGTTTTTGTAACAATAAAAAGGGGGGGGACTATTGTCGCAATAAAAGCAAAGGAATAGGTAATTCAGCTGACTTGGTGGCTACATTTTTCAGTAAATTCTTTGCAAAGTCTTGAAGTAGTAGTTCTGCCACCTGTTCCTCCTGTTAATTAGTTTTCCTCAACCTCTTAGATTAAAAGGTACGATGAATGCAAAGGAATGGACAGCTTTGAGGAGATCCTCTGGTTAATCTACAGAGGCTACAAAGCCCCCTTCTGTGTCAGCTAGCTATACAGTATATTTGATAACAATCCAACATGTTTTGTCTGTATAAACCCAGGCTTGTTTCTAAAAGCAATGCGGACCCTTCCCTCTGTCAGAAGGAAACACTGATGTTGAGCTCAAGGCTTCTATAATCTGTAGTCGCCATAACTTTTTAGATGATAATTTTAAGAGTTAAAACAAAATTGTCAACACCACCTGCCACTTTTCATCACTTTGCCAGTTTGTCTCTTTTGCAAGAGCCATGTTTTGTCATAATGTAGCACCATTACACAAAGTGTTTAGCGTAGTCTTAGCAGTGCCAGCACATGAACAACAAAGCACACCAATTATAGAGTCATTTATGTGTTTGTTGAGGCTACAAATGGGTCCAGCTTTCTCTGGGTGACCATATTGCCGGGGTCACACTGAACATCTGAAATGCTGTTTTATTACAGAACATGTGATCCCTCTCGTATTTTAATGCCCAAGGAAAAAAAAACGTTGTTCCTTGTAACAGTCTCCGCACATTGCTCCTGTGTCTCTACCAGCATGTGTTTTTGGGATTGTTCTGGAAGGGAAAATGCCGAAACAGCAGGGAGCAGAAGATAAACAGGCAATTCGTGACTCATTAAAAAAGGCAATGGTGGCCAACATTGTAGAGGGTGTAAGGACCCTCGTTCCAACTGGGCTATAAACTTTTTCTCCACCAGCTGGACCAAGCATCTGTCAGCCCGCGCAAGGAGAGATAATCTGTTACAAATGATATTGAAGCGCCGCATTTAAAAAACCTGACGACTTGCATAACCGCGCTGATTGAGAACCCAGGGAATGAACCCAGGGAATGGTTTGAGCAATGACATAGCTTAAATGTCATCAAGTTATGGCCGCTGCGGCTGGTGTCCGGGGTGTCTGGGAGTAGCACCCCTCTCTGGACACTAGCTGTGGCCAAGGCAGATCTAACAGTCTCACTCTGGGTCTGGTTTTACAAAACAAACACCCTGTAATGGAATGGGTGGTTGCCATAGAAAACTGTAGTAGCCTGCGCTATAGCCTTTTTGTCAATACAATGCCTTCACCTAACGATTATATTTTGGTCCTGACCTGGACGGCCAAAACACTTACGGTTTTAATTCATGTAAGTTGAATAACTCTAACCCTGCCCTAAAAGAAACCTTAAGAAGACACGATCAGAGGTTACTGTTACACTTATTTATGGGACCTCGTATGCAAGGTCATCAAAACCTCTCAACATCTAAAAAGTGCGTATCAGCATAACTTTAGCATGAGGCGAGTCGTCTCTCCATCCCTGGGATTTATAAGGATGTTTACTACCTAATTAAAGTACAAGTGCAAACACGGGCATGAAAAATAGATAAGCTGGGGCAATGCCACATCTAGTTCTCTTCCAAAGGATAAATGTCTAGCACTTAAAAGTCTTTGCCGCGTAACAGAAGGGGCTCCTTTCATCCTGCAGCATCAGGGTATCATTCTGAGTTTAGGAAACTTTTACGAGTCCCCTAACTAATTTTTCTGGAATATGAAAACATCAGCATATGGCTGAGAACAGCACAGGGCTACCAAGTCAATTTCCCAGATGTCACATTGGGACAGGGGTGACATTCATATTAATGCTATTCCCTTGGCCGTGCACTCTGTTTTACTTGGGACGAGAAAGGCATGGATTTTTTCAGGGGGTACCACCAGGTTGCCTGACGAATCAAAGGCAAATGTTTAGAGTCGCCACCAGAGCGACAGAAGCTGGTTCTCAGCTGCCAAAGGTTGAGGCTCTCACCGTTCTCAAAGCAGCATTAAAAACCTGCTGTTTCATGCCTATGAATTACACTATTCGTGGCGTTTGTTGAAATTGCCCTGTTCTTGGGCAGGGTTGTGCCCACACCGAGTCCACTCAGCAGATGGGATGCAATATGGCCCTTTTCTGCCTGAACAGATGTGGTGGCCCACATCACACAACCATCAGGGGGATCTGCACCAAACCAACATCTGGAGCTGTGGGCACCTTTACCCTCTGCTAACAAGCGAACTTTTTCTTAGTGCCAAACTGTGTTGCTAGATCAGAGTGTGTTGCTCAAACGTCGCCTGGCGGTACCTCTGGTCATGTCATACCGACATGACTCCACAGAGGGGCCTCTTTGGCTTAGGACAGTGTTTTTATGAAGAGGGACCCCTACAGCTGAGAGGGGCCACACTCTGCTCTGGATGAACGCATCCTGCTCAACACCCATCAAGTGTGACAGTTAGGGAGCTCCACCCCTTGAATAAGGCACGAAGTGAAAGGGTGTCAATCATTCTGGTTGCTGAGGGTTCTGATGGAGTCTGGCTCAACATGGGCCTGTCATGGGCTGATGGACAAGTGGATTTTCCCACCTTGTAGGGGGTCAGACTGGGGCCTGCGGGGGCAAAGACTAACACCGATAGCAGATTTACACAGTACACTTTCAAGCAGGGGCCCGATGTGAATTTATTCTCTGTGAATTGTACAGATGTTGAGAGAAAGACTTTTCAAACCATTGTCTGAAACACAGAAATAATAGAGATTAATGTAAGGACGTTCTAAAGTAAGGACACTTCTATTCCGGTTATCTGAGATAGATGATTTGCATTAGGAAATATAATAGTAAACAACATTCAAAAGCCCAATTAAACAATTACAGAACAATTTCACAGTACGGCAAGCAAGAGGCAATTAACCAAGTTACTGATGCAATAAAGACCTTAACAGTAGCTACGGTACACCTGTTTTACATGCTGGAATGCAAAGCTGTAATATGAGTAACGCAAGCTGCTCGCAAGGTTAAAACACTGCGCACCCCCACATAGTGTAAATCTAAAGGGGCACTAATTAAAATCTATGCAAATACAAATAATGGCATGAACACTTCAAATATACAGAGTCGAAATCAGATGTTAGTAAGATCGTCTTAATAACCTCATCCTGCAAATGTTTTACTCTAGTGAGTGGACTGTTCACCATCAACACTAATTACGTTACAATTATTTTTAATTGTTTCCACAATTTCTTAATAAACAAGCATTAGCTGAATTGGTGTCCAGCGTTTCCAGTGTCCTGAAGGGAAGTATCCTATGGAAACAGAACCTACATAAAAATATGCTGTCGGATCGCTCAGGATGCATAGCAAGACCAACACGGACGGAATTCAATGACTGACCTGATTTAACATTTATATAGTAACTTTCATAACATGGAAAACAAACAGAACAGGAAAATGGGAATGGTCTTTTTTATGAGTCCCCAACAGAACCCCATGCTCAGAGGTACAATGCTGTGACAGAATGGGAACCTGGGATGCCTCCTCTGTTCCGTTCCCTTTCTATGAATAATTAGTGATGTGTGTCAATATTGCACCCCATAGTAGCCATATGGTTAGTCCGGGCAGACAGCCGATTGTTCGGTGCTGTGAAATATTGTGTTGCCCTGTGAGTGCTGGAGCCAGTGGACGTAGGAACTGTTGTTCGGACTGACAGTTACATTGTGCGAGTGAATGGGAAAACTTCTGAGGCAAAGATGCGAGTGGACCCAGACAGAAAGTCCTGACCCTGGATAGAAAGGCCAATTTGACATGGTATAGGTTCTTCCTTCATCTCTCCACACTAGCCATTAGGCAGACCAAAAGGAAGCCCACTTAACTTATGGATGCCTTTCAAATAGGAAATAAAAAAAAACTCATATATTTATGTCAGACATGTTGCGGGAAAGGCCTTTCTTCAATGTACTGTGATTTAGTTCAACAGTTTACATAGCTGTGGTGTACTGGCTCAGATTCTTCTTCATCAAAAGAAAACAAAACTGTTAATACTATGGAAGCAGGAAATATTTTGTTGGATTTAACAGAAACATTCTCTTTATGCCTGGGGTCATAGTTTATTGATTGTTTTGGTATTTGGATGACTGCCTTCACCAATTTTTTCATTAAATTATTGGTCTGGGAATATATATATGTATATATATATATATATATATACACACACACACACATTCATATGTGCATACATCCACACAAACATACAAACAACCATAGCAAGCTATTGTGTAATAACAAGGTCTATGCTTTGCAGAATAAAAGTCATTGCAATGGGACGTCTTTAAAACCACCGTAATATGGTTCATAGCTATCAGCGCACAGGCCATTTGATATAGACCATATACATAGCAATCACTACTGCCGTTAAAATCAGTACATAGAAAAAGAAGACTTTTTTGTTTTGTTCAAAGACCGTGAAATGATGTCATTTATGATACAGTACATTTCAGAGTAGCTGTGTTTAAGTATGAGCAAATGAGAGCAAGAACATGCAGCAAAACCTGATCAAAACCCATTTCTCTCATAACGCAATAATCCACATCACTTTCATCATTCTTTACATATCTCTGTCAATTAGCATTCCGTTAGCCCATTTTGCTTTGTTCTCTAATAAAGACAGGCTAAATTGATGCCCCATCTGCCTTTATCTCAAAAATAAAGCAGAACAATTAAAGCTCATGTCTCTTTGCACAGCTTTTGATCCTCCACAAAGCTTTCCCACTTGCTGCTTTTGGGGATGTGATGTGGAGCACACTGGTGGACCTCAAGCAAGGCAGTAACACGCATGGGGCTGCTCCCTTGTTTTTGCTCAATCAGGGGCATTAAGCTGCAGTGTTTAAACCATCAGTATGATTTATTTGTCTACACTGACCTGCAGACTCTGCTTAATTACCCTGGGATAATATCTGGGAGCGCCCCCTGACACCCACAGAAAGGCCAGCCACTCAGGCTCTGTGAACCAACTGTTGACCTGATGGTCAGCTTGACAGGCGAGGGTTATAAGTCAGGCTGGCAGTGACCACTCCATCGCAGTTACTCTGCGGAGAGCGGGGCCAACGACACCGCAGCCAGGCCTTCCTGGGCTCTGTGAAAATGACTGTCATTCCTCCTAACAAGGCGTTCAAACAGGACAACAGACAGGACAGCCCTTAGTAATGTCAAGTGTTTGCACTTAACCATTCAGCCCAGCACACAGTTATAAATCACTGACCAAATGCACTGCTCTTTTGCGAGGCTGAGCTTTTAAGTGACATGTTCAAGATACGAAGTCTGAGAAAACAGTGATGTTGGTAAATGAAACTTTCACTTTAGAAGTTTCATAATACTTGAGGGAAAAGTTTTTTTTGTCAAGAATATTCTTTAAAAATGTGAAATTAAATAAAGTCTTTGCAACAGTCGATGTAATGAGAATGGATATCATAGAATTGCTTGATGTGAATTAAGGCAAAGTTAATTACAAAGCAAAGTGATGTCTGGAAAACAAACATTTAAAAAACACAGCATGACACCAAAGAAACATTTAACATGTTCCGTCTTTGTTTATTCAATTGGTTTTTCTATATGCTTTGACGCTAGGGGGTAAGCTTTTTCATATAATTTTGAATAGTCAATGAAAGTAAATGAGAAGGTATGAGAAAATCATGAGACAGAAAGTCATTAAAATCCATACTGAATCAAAACAAAGCACAAAGTGCTGCCTTTTCATTGCAGAAAACCCAAAAGGAACTGGCAACATGCCATTAGTGCTTTCTTTTTGTCGCCTTGATAGAATATGATATCTAAATGTTCTGAAACTGTTACTTGCTATTCAGTTGTGCAAGGCAGCCCATTAAAAAAGCAACATGAAATGTCTCAGATTTGAAAAAGTTGATGATCAATACAGCATTTCCTCAAGGTTTTGACATGGCATCTATAGTATAACTTTGATCCCTCCCCTATAGATATTATATTTTTTTATCAAATGCAATTTTCATTTCATAACTTTTAATAATTTTCTTTAGGTTAGCCTGTGGCAATTGAAAAGTGTAAAACTCTTCCACCACGTTATCAACAAAGCAACAATATAATGATGAAGGGATGTGAATAAGGTCTTTTAAGTGCAAGACAAAGTTCCTTGCCTGTAAAGTCATGGCCTCCTATGTTTGACTGATGTTGGGGTGCACAACATAAAAGTAAGATAGTCAGATTCTTCTGGTGTGAACAGAAGCTAGTCTTGGCGGGCCTCAGCCGTGCCTCCCCGACGACAGTTACCTGGGAGCCTGCTGCCTGGGGTCTATGTAATGTTCCCCATACAAAGAGCATGACAGCAGAAGTGTGGAGAGAGTGATGAGGCTCCCCACTGGTCCAGCCTCTGTGCCTCCTCTATGGCTTTCTCTTCCAGCCCCCCTGGCCCACACCCTAGCGCCAGAGAGGAAACACCGATGGGCTCCTTTCTCGTGCTGCCAATGGGGCCTGCCAGCCACGTAGCCTCAGGGAATTGATCGAAGGCCGACATCCCTCAGAAATAGAAGTCGCGCTTAAAACTTCCCGCTTAAGTTAAACCGATTAGATCGACATCTCCTTTTGGGTGCACTAATTAAAATACATTTCAAATCCTAAGATGGTGATGTGGTAATTAATGCATGTTGAATCAAACATTAGTTTCGTATCCAAAACACAAATCGATGCACTCAAACTAAAATGATTTACTTTTTATAGCCTGATGGTTAATGGCTACCTTACGACTGGGCCCACTATCGCTATATCTTATCACCGACCCCATACTATGAATTCCCTCCTCTCTGCCCCCCCCCACACCCCCACCCCCCACCCCTCCTCCCATAGCCACAAGTGTCCTGCAGTGTATAAGCGCCACTCTTTCTCCATGGTGAGGCAGCACTCAACTCGGGCCTCATTGTCACGCGGCAGCACATCCCATGGCCTTGGGAACTGACTGGATCCAGTCTGTGTGTTTGGCTCAGAGCCTGAAGATCTTGTCTCCAGCAGACAGGGGAGGCAGGTAGGGAGGTTGGAGCGTGTCATCATAGGGCAAACCAAGTATTCGGAACAGCCACGTATGTGGTGGCTCCTGGACCTCTCAGCAGTCAGATTCAGAAAGGACATTGGAAGCATTGGATAATTGTTCATCAGTGACTGGAAAGCAAGCTCCATACTTTTTCTGGTCTCATTGCTGTGGCAACAAACTGTATAGAGTATGAAATTGAAAAGGCTACATGCAGGCCTGAAGTACCGTGTCTAAAGGGTGATTCTTAAGCCCTCCTTAAGCTCTCACTTAACAAGCCTAAGAGGGTTTTGGTTGGTTAGCGGGAGTTGTCTACTGAATAAATGTAATAACATCTAGATTAACACATACATTTGCTTATATTTCAGGTGAGGATGTGACTTCTGGAAAAAACTAAGAGATTTATTGAATGGCATCGATTGACTTGTGTTGTATTTAATGTTGGAACAGGATTGTGAGATAAATGAAAAACAGTTTGTTGTGAATTTGTTTGAAATATTAAAAAGGTACAACCAGTTACAATACATGTTACTACTGTAAGTCAATAGCGAGAAATCATTATGAGGGGTGAGAGAAACTTTGGGAACCCTTTTGTATTTACTTACTAAAATGGGATTAGATCCTCATTTTAATCACCATGTTTGATAAAGTGAACCTGATTAAAAAAAATTAAAAGAAATCTATAATTCAATTAGATTTTTTTAGGAAATTAATTCAACATTCAATTTCTTTGTTGGAAAAAGTATGTGAACCTCTAGATTATTCCGTTAATTAAGTAGCTAAAACTTTAGTATTAGGTCCCATATTCTCTTTTATATATTCTTACAATACCATGGTTAAGAAAAAAAAAAAAATTAATGAATGATGAGTGAGAAAGATACAAATGCTACAACAAACATGCTAAACTTACACGTTTGGAGGTAATAATAATAAGATCTCTTTGGCCTCACTCATCATCATTGACAATCGTTTCATAATTATCCATAATCTTTGATAATCGTTTCATAGTTATCCATAATCATTGACAATCGTTTCATAGTTATCCATAATCATGACAACGTCTACATTTTCCTCAAGACGTTTATCCTATTTACCACTTTAATACCAATGTTGTTCACATATGAACTGGTGATATGTGAAAAGCATGATAAAATATAGAAGAAAAGGAATGTAAAGGTCAGCATACAGCTTGAACTTTTAAATATAGTTACCTCAACAACACCTGAATACATTCCCAGAGAGAGTGAGAGAGAGAGAGAGAGAGAGAGAGAGAGAGAGAGAGAGATAAACAGAGATAAAGACACGACGTCTAGGCCAAGAGATGTAGTCAAGCAGTTAAAGAGTGACATGGTATGAATTGTCTCTGCCTCTGCCTATTTCCCAGCCTCTGGTTGCCACGGTAAATGTCACGGTGTCCATGGTATCAGTTTATAGCCCAGCAGGGTGGGACAATGTAATGTTATTTTTGACACCATATTAACCATATTTCCTGTCCATAGCAACAAGACAAGAATGATGCAGGGCCAAGGACAAAACAACTACATCTATGAAATCACATTAATAATAACAATAGTTCTATATTGTTGTGTAAGAAAGCTATGAATGGAAAGGTGTTAGGATTGAAACTCTATGATTGGAGACGTTGATGGTTTGAAGGGTAACCTAAATTATTATAGATTTTTTGAGTAAAGAAAAGACTTACGAAAAACGTTTGAATAAATATGTACTTACGTTATGAATAAAAAAGTTGTAATAAAATTGAATAAAAAAACAACTGAACATAGAGTGAAACAAAATTCAAACATGGGAGAAACAGCTTCTCTGGTATCTCTCCAGTCAGACAACCTTACAGGACCACAAGATGAAACATATGCCTGTCAATGAACACAACCACTGAGTAAACCAAAATGCATGAGAGCAGACCAGCACTGGAGTCTTGGGACACGTGCCCTCCCTGGTGGAGGAGAAGGCCTGTGTTCTGAGGGCTGTGGTATCATCCATCATCAGGGACTGACTGGCCTTTTAGAGCAGATCAGTCTGCACTGCCACCAAGTGGTCATTTTTGGCAACCCATTTCTCTCCTTAAGGAAATGGAAGAGCACAATACTTTTGAATTTTGAGAAATGTTGTCATCGTTTGGATTAAATATTTACCTCCTAGGGTACAAATTAACCATAGACCGGTACTAAAAATACATTTCCATGGAGATTTTTCACTGACCTTGAATTTCAGTCCAGGACTAACCATAGTTTCCTACGGGGAAACTAACTGAGCTAATTTTATTTAACCCGAATTGAGACCATTGTTTTGTTTGCAAGGAAATTATGGGGGCCTGGCATGAGAGCACAGGCACATCCTGCCCACCACCTGTGTACATGAAAGGTTTTATGCTTCTACTGAATCACACCCACAATAATCAACGCACATGAAAGAGTCATGTGTGAGCCAGATAACCCAATCCAACACTGTTCTGAGATCTGCTATACCAACTGACACATCCTGCTGTGCAAAACAAATACACGATCTGCAATTATTCAATCCTGAACTTACTATATTGAAATGAACACAAGAACATTCTATTTGGTCAATAGTAGTTATGAAGAAAAGATCAACCTGACCTAGTTAGAGGCATATCAACATTGCAACATCAACATTGTAAGCAGAATTTTTCAACAAAAGGAAATGGCACTAGGACCAGACAGTTACAAATATAAAGGAAGTGTCTGGTAGAGTGACAAGACAAGAAGAGATCTGGGGCGCAATGTATTATGTAAAAACATATATGGGCAGGCTTAGTAACTTTTAACCTTCAAAATGATTTCCATTTATAATGCATGTTTCAGATTTTACTCATATTATAATATTTTTACTCATATTATAATATTTGAATATTATAAATATTTGAATTCACTTCATTTGAATGCCTTACTTCAATCAAAATATTAGCAATAACTGATAAAAGGGAATTGGTTTAAAGTAATTTTTGGGTTGCTATAAATACGTTGAACATAATATAGCAGTGTTTGTGAAACATTATAAGCAAACTAAGTTGATGCAAATGTTCTTTAAGTCTGTTGTTTTTAAGTATGACAGGCACATTTTCTTTTTTACAGTGTTTGTTTCAATAGAGTAGGCCTTTCTCATTGGATTCCTCCAGCAGCATTTAGTTGTGGATGACCTCCAGGCTAAGGTGGAGATTTCTGTCAGCCAGGTACGGCCAAGAAAACCAGGGTTCATTACAGTTGTGGTTGATAATGCCACAGGCCACAGCACGGCAGGCTATGGCCAGTCACACTGGCCAGTTTGAACTCTGACAGGAAAACAGAGCCTGAGTTTCCTGGCGGGGGGTGGGGCAACATCTCTACGAGGAGGCCACACAGCAATGCGAGCATGGTGAAGACTCAACTGGATGTGAACATTTGTGTGTGGTAGAGGAGAACAGACCACACAGTCCATTTGCACAGACAGACACTCCACTGCATTGAAGTTCAGCCAAACTGAAGCCTCTGATGCTACTTTAAATGGATCCTGTTCCCCGGCCAGGGACTCTGGGAATCTTCAGACTTAACTAAGCAGCTTTTGGACGACGAAAAGAGAACGTCCAATCATGGACTGACTTTTTTGTTGTTGGTTTGTAGCTCTTTCCAGGTTGAGCCGCTCCACAGGCTGTTTGAGGCTTTCCTGACCAGCTGGTGAGGAGGATATTGGCTCAGGAGCCAAGCTGACATATGGTCACATCTGTAACTGACAGACTGAACAGCCAATTCCAACAGTTAATTCTGGACCTCCCTCAAAGATGACTCCCACAATTGACAGACTCAACATGTCATTAAACTTCAAAAATGACTTTAATCTATACATTTGTATCATTCTTGTGTCCAAACAGGTTTGTTTTTTTCAGGCTGACAGGTGAGTGGATAAGTGACATATTTGGCAGATATTAGCCTCATACCTGTTGTAATCGCATAACTGTTTAGACGTATCACACAACCTGAGGGGTATGAAAGATATTCATCCTTCAAAATAACTACATACCACACGGGGGCCTTGTATTGAAAGACAGTGAAGTTAGCAGGACTATATTAAACCTCCAACAGTAGCCACACATGCCAAGAGGGATATTGCATCGTTATACCTTTGTCCATTTCCTGTTTGAATAAAAGTAAATAAGTCTGAGCCCTGAGAGTTATACAAGTCTGGTGATGTCCCTGAATAAGGGCCTGTGGATAAGTGCCCATTGCACTAACATGAGGAGCGTGGGTGGTATTTTGATGTGCACTGGAATGAAATGTATCATTATTGTCTGCTGAGCCACTGCACTTTCTGCAAAAAGGTCCCATCGGTGACTAAATATTTGGTTTCTAGAATACAGTGTTTGGCAGGTCTTCCATATGAGGATCAGCCTCCCATTTGAATATTTACTTGAATATCCGCAACAACTTGCTTGCGTGTTTTGGTTCACGTCCTTGCTGCATGACTCAGCTTTAATCTTTTTTTTTCATGACTTAGCTTTTAGCTTTGACGTCATGGGTTGCACTGAATATATACTAAATACAGAGGGAGTGAATGGGACTTGCTTTAATTTGAAAAAACCTTGAATGAGCCGTTGTCCTTTCTCTCTCTGTAATTCCAGTAACATGCATCCTATTTCTGGCAGCATGAACTTTTCGCAATTCCATAATCAAATGACATTTATGTATTGAAAATAATTCACGCATCACAAAGAAAACCATTTACCATATATCAGGGGAGATTTAATAAATTCACAGAATGCTTCCTCTTTTTGGCCTTGGGAAAGCTGACCACAAAGCACTGTTCAAGATTGCATTGGAATGTACACAATTACTCAACATAATTTGCTTTTATAAAACAGTTAACTCAGCTTGCTTTAGCTTGAGAGGTGAGCAGAAAATGGTGACATCGTACGGGTAAAGTTCAAATTGAGCCCATGATCTTTCCTGGACGCAGCTCTCACATGTTCTTCAGGGCTTGTGGGTGTCAATCTGTGATGAGGGCCTCATTGTTAGCATTAAACGTTAGCAGAAAGTCTATGCTCCTTCTCAACCCCCAGCATCAGTGGTCTATTGAATGACACAGCATATACAGTATATGGCAACAGCATGCATGTTATTGGTAAAGAATGCTTGGTTTCATAACACATTTCAGCACCCAGAGTCAGGAATCCATCATGTTGAGCGAGAAATCTGAATACATTTTTCCAGACCTTCCATGCCTTTATGTGACATCCTAAAGGTGGGCCTAGTCAAACTGGACAAAAAACAAGGTTGGTAACTTTACATTTCACCCAGAACACGTACAAATTACTAAAGAAAGCATACATCCATTTATGTCAAAGATCACAGAATCAAACGGAGAAGTTTCAGCAAAACACACAACATGGATGTACTTGTGTATTTCTGACAACCACTTCCTACTATTCATGTACTATATTTTGGTTACCCTATGGAAGAGATACATACCTGGGAGAGGCCTGTTTTTGTATTACGATACCAAGATGATAGGCAAATGCCAAGTTAGGGCAAGATCTACTTTACTGCCTGAGGTTTAGAGGTTCAGATAGACAATCTTGTTCCAACACATTGACGCCCTAATGCGTAATACCCTGGGGCCAATGTTAGGAGAAACAGAATTTCCATGCTCATGAAGCCTACTTATTTTAATGTTTAGAATTAGTGTCTAAAAATATTGATGGTCTACACTGATAAAGGGTGAAGTGTGAATTCACCGAAAGTCACCAATATAATTTATAGAAAGCAGCAGTGGAGTAGGGGCAACATTATGATTATTACCATGTGATACATTACCATGTTATACCATGTCTTCCTCCACATCTGCCAGGATTTTTTCCACCCTGCAGAATCCTACTGTATTCAGGTTTATTTCCCCATGGCAGAACTGAGCAGGGTCTCATCATTTTTTGTTTTTTTTTTCAAATGAATACAGAGAGTGAAGGAGACTTGTATTTATATAATACCTAACACAAAAAAGCCTGGGTAGAGCAAACTGAGATGTTTATGTAGACAAACTTGAGATAGTTTACTCTCTCTAGTGTAGACCGGCACACCTTCATTCATTTGTCCACAATCAACACGTTTGTGTTGTGTTGGACTCTGACCTCCTCCCTATTTGGCTGACTTGGTGTTACTGCTCAAGCTTAGCACTGTTGTATCAATGTTTTAAATCCTTTTATTAGGGGTTCTCCAATACTACTAATATAATACTGATATTGTTAGTATTATTATTATTATCATTATTGGCGCCTAAAATGCTTAATAACTCAAAAGGTCCATAGTAAAAAATGCTATAAACTTAAAACTTAAAATAGTCCACGTGGAACAACCATACAGACCCCCGCCCCGATTCCTCCACCAGGGGCGCTATAGTACATGATCAAATTTCCTATTTTAAAAATGATGCCATTTCCACCATTTATCCTACTGTGCTGATTTTTTTTGTACCTGCCTCATTTCTCAAGATGAACAAAAAAGCATTAAGAACACATAAAGTCCGCTATGATGGATTTTTCTGTATAATGAAAATTTGTGCAAAACTACAAAACTGTAAATCCAATAGACTTGTCCTTTGGCATACAGGTGTCTTAAAAAAGTATCTGGTACCAGGTACTATCCTAACATTTGATCAGTGGAAAAGCAAAAAAGGCGAGGCGTGTAGAGCCGTCAAGCTGGTACCATGCAGTGGAAAAGCTCCCAAAGCGGGTAAAGTCGAGGCGAGTAGAGTCGAGCCAGTACCATGCAGTGGAAAAGCTCCCAAAACGGGTAAAGTCGAGGCGAGTAGAGTCGAGCCAGTACCATGCAGTGGAAAAGCTCCCAAAGCGGGTAAAGTCAAGGCGAGTAGAGTCGAGCCAGTACCATGCAGTGGAAAAGCGCCATTATACATGCCTCCCTAAAATCTTTTCAGGAACAAGAGATAACTTGCAAAATGGCGGACAAAATGGCTGACTACTGTACAATATATGTATGCACAATGTGCATGTGTGGAATTCTTAATAGGAACAATAACCTATGCACTTCATATTCACTGTGCATCCAGATACCACCCCCATATAAGACCATGTGCATTTGTTGGTTGATATCTCAAAAGACGGCAAAATGGCAGCTGACAGAAGTCTGTCCATATTCAACACAAGCTAATGCTAATTCTAATAAATGCCTTTAAAACTATTTTTCTCCAGAACCGTACATCGGATTTACTCGCCAGTATATTTCCAGACTCTAGGCCATACTTCTGAACAGGGCTGATAAACTAGTTGCTATGTCAAAAATCGACTGAACTATGACTTCACAAAATTAACACTTTAGGCTAACTCTAATGACCACTAGCATTAATTAACTATTAGGCTGTATCTTTTGAACCATTTGAGCTACAGACAAGATACCAACTTTGTTTCACCAGTTTATGATATCCCTACTTCAAATTAGGAAACGTTTATCGTATGCTAATTAGCGTAATTAGCGTTAATTAACTACTAGGTTGTATCTTTTGAACCATTTGAGCTACAGACACAAAACCAACATTGTTTTACACGTTTAGCTATCCCCAGTTCATATGATGAAACATTTATTGATTTTACGTATGCTAATTAGCGTAAATAGCATTAAATAACTATTAGGCTGTATCTTTTGAACAGGCCTGGACTGGTAATCTGGCATACCGGGTAAATGCCCAGTGGGCCGAGGCACTTTTGGGGCCAGTATAACTATGGGCCATGACCGGCCCATAAAGCAGAGACAGCAGCACATTGGTTCATTTTTTATACTGACACTGGGCTGATCTAATCACATCTCTTACTAGACCCCACCCCTCCCCTACTGTCAACTGTTTCTCGTGTCAGATGCGGTGGCTCAGAGCCAATACTCTGTGGATGAGGGTGTCGAAATGGACTAACAAAAGCACTAGGGCAAGGGGGTGCGGAGAAGTTGCGGGCCAAAAGAAGTAAAACTCTAAAGGTGGATGCCACTACATGTGCAAAGAAACTGACGTTTGCTGTAGTAGCTTCATTATATACAGTACCCGACATTGTGCAGCAACAGGTGATCGTGGAAACCAGGCAGAGGAGCAGGCGGGTGACAAGGAAGCCGAGGAGGCACAGTGCGAGGGCCGAGGGACAGAGTGAGCAGGAGCAAAGTAGTTGAAGCGGTAAGCATGGAGTAGCTTCATGATTAACAGGGAGAGACTCGCAGGGAGGGGGCAGCAGGAGGAGGTAGTGTGTGTGCTCATGATGGCGATGATTAAATAAATTAATGTAGATGACTATAAGATAATATAATCGTCGTCGCTATCATAAAGTGAAACAACTGCTGGTGGTCACTCAGTCAATGTCAAATAGTGCAGCATAAACTATTTGGCATTGCTTTTGTAGCTAGCATAGTTCCCTTATGCAGTCACAAATTCGGCTGACTATTCTAACATTAAGCCTTTTCAGCCGGAGCCTTCTAATTTCAGCATCTTAATTCCGATGGTTTTTCTCTTATTATCGCTGCTGTCAAATCACATATTTCAAATCTAAAAACGGACATAAATACTAGACAACATTAGCTACAAACTGAAATAGTTAGTTAGGTCATAATCGGCGGGAACCTTTTTTTATTGTGTGGCTAATGTGATGAAGCAAAATCCCCATTTTCTGTGGCAATTTTAAACCACGGTCAGAAGAATGGATCTGGAGTCTTACTATCGCAGATTTGATGTACAAACGAAGTGAATCATTTGAGGTAAGGAAGATGTAAAATTGCTTATTACAGTGTTTTTCTAATAGGGTCACTTGATAGATTATTATTTTGTTAAAAAGTAGGTTTTCAGTGCTGAATATTTACCAGCTTGACGTTTGCTAAGTTAGCTTGACTGAAGCTATTTTGACTGCCTTAACTAGCTACCCACTTACTCAGTTTCTGAATTAATATGTGAGTATTTCTCTATATATGACAATGTAAATTAACTAAATGTGTTTGTGCACAGCAATGGGTTGATAACAGCTAAGTTTGTCACCTGTATTAAGCAAGTAAATTAGGGTGACCAGACGTCCCGATTTGCCCGGGATTGTCCCGGTTTCAAGCTGGGTGTCCCAGGTCCTGACAAATATCTGTAAAACACTAAAATGTCCCGGTTTCCGAAATTCACTACCAAATTGTCCCGGCTTTCACCAGAATAATAATAATAAAAAATAATAGGCTAATAATAATAATGTAATGTTTCCACATACAAGGCGGAGCCAACCAAACAACCACATAGCAAAGCAACAATTCTCATTAAAGCTCAAAACGCCCCAGCTCCACCAACCACAAGCACGCATGATGACCAACATGCGTGCATAAGCGCATACATGTGCGTGTGCATTAACGTGTGGTTACCGGTTACACAATGGTACCCGGTTTGGGGGTTTGAAAATGTGGTCACCCTAAAGTAAATAAACAAAATGTAGCTAGTTAGGTACTGTAGCCGCAAGCTAAAAACTGAGACAGTATGGGAGATAATTCACTTTCTGCTTCACAGTTCTGGCTTGCTAGTAAATGTTACATCTAACGTTTTGCATATATACATTATGAAATGAGGTGTGTATCATGTGTTTGTCTCTATGATGTAAATATTCTTTTAGAAAAAGCAAGTCTGATTATACCTAACTAGCGACGATCAATGATGTAAAATAAATCTACAAACTAGGCTACATTTACAGTCATCTTCAGTCTGACGTGATTTTCTATCCTGGCACATACAGCTCCGGAAAAAATTAAGAGACCCCTGCATCTTTTTCTTTCCTTTCCAAAAAAGTCAAAAAGGAAGGTTTTGAGTGAGGAACAGAAGAGTTCAATTTGCAGTGGTCTCTTAATTTTAACCCTTCTGTTCCTCACTCAAACCTTCCTTTTCAACTTTTTTGGAAAGGAAAGAAAAAGGTGCAGTGGTCTCTTAATTTTTTCCGGAGCTGTATATTTTTAAGTATTACAGTATGGCTCTGCTACTGTACTTGGATAGTTTATTCATTACTAAATCCAAATAAGGCCTATAAGGATGTCATATTATGTTTATGACCACTACTGTAACACTTTCCCTGATGCTTGTGTCCATGTAATAGACGTGCCTATCTAGACACAAGTAACGTGAAAGATTGTTCTGTAAGTCCAATTTGTTTCATATTATGTGTTAAGGATTTATGAAACAATGCAACGAATTACAGTATATTGTTATATTTTATATTATATGTAGGTAGAGATGGATGGAGAGGAAGGTGTTGATGCTTGCTTACTGGTATATGCAGAGGAAGAGGTCACTGACATCTCTGGCGAAGTCCAGCTCATAGCAGATTAGGATTTTTAGAAATGGGACCATAAAGCTACTGGCTGATTTGTACTGTCAGGCCTATGTTAGTTCTTTCATTCTGTCTTTCTGTCTCTTGTTCACCTGGACAGTGTGATGTACTGTCCACTCTTATGCTTCATGGCACACCAACTGATGGCAGTCTGTCTTCTTCCACTCCCAGTTATCATGTCTCTGTCTCACCTTTATCTCTGTCTCCACTTCTCACTCTCTCTCTCTCCCTCTCACTCTCTCGCTCTCTCTCTTAAAGGTTGCCCTCATTTCTTTGAAAAGGTCTCTGCTTTTAACTGGAGTTGAGTTCACAGGCATTCTTTTTATTTAGTAGTGAGTTTACAATCTATGCAACTCTGCTTAAATTTTCTAGAAGATACTGTTACCATCTGAATCTATAATTTATCTGATTTATCATGGCTCATCGCTCTCTCTCACACAGGATGCCATTGTTGTTGAGGGTGTTCAGAGGGCCATGATGAAGCCTTTTCCACTAAGTATACAATATAAGCAACTATCTCTCTACATTGTTCTAGATTAAAGATACCGGTACTGTCATTATTTAACTCCATCAATTATCATTCTCACCTTTCTCGCTGTCTCCCCCTCTCACTCTTTTAAAGGTTGCCTTGTTTGAGAAGATCTTTGCTGTCCATTGGTGTGGAGTTCACAGGCATCATTTTGGCTTGTATACTTTATACATACTAACATTTTATTTAAAAAAAATAATTATACTTTGACTTCTAGCAGAGCCTTTTCTTTGACAATTCTACTTGAGAATGGAGATTGTGTAGGCCCTACTCCACTGCCACCTCTGATCACCAAGGAGTCAGTCAAGAACAAGTGAGTACACTTGTCCACTTGCACTGGTACACTTGTCCACGGCACTTACTACTCAGCTTTGTACTGGTTTGGGGGAATAATACAGTAGGTACGTATATTTAAGGGGACTGCATGGATGGTGTACTGGTGGGTAATGTCCGACCGAATGTGGTGAGCCCGTCTGGGCCAAAATGCCTGAGGAGATTTTTGGTCCCAGTCCAGCTACCGACACGAAACCAACTTTGTTGTACATGTTTAGGCTATCCTCAGCTCATATGATGAGACTCTTGATGATTTTAGTATGCTAATTAGTGTAAATAGCGTTGATTAACTATTAGGCTGTATCTTCTGAAACATTTGAGCTACAGACCAGAAACCAAATTTGTTTCACCAGTTCAAATTATGGAACTTTTATTGATTTCATTAATGCTAATTAGCGTTAATTAACTATTAGGCTGTATCTTTTGAACCGTTCGAGCTACAGACCGGAAACCAACTTTGTTTCACCAGTTTAGCTATCCTCACTTCAAATTAGGAAATGTTTATCAATTTTCCGTATGCTAATTAGCGTAATTAGCATTAATTAACTACTTAGCTGTATTTTTTTAACCGTTCGAGCTACAGACACAAAACCAACTTTGTTTTACACGGTTAGGCTATCCCCAGTTCATATGATGAAACTTTTCTCGATTATACGTATGCTAATTAGCGTAAATAGTGTTTATGTATCTTTTGAATCGTTCGTGACACAGACACAAAACCAAATGTTTCACACATTTAAGCTATCCTCACTGCAAATTTTACATATGCTAATTAGCGTAACTAGCATTAATTAACTATTAAGCAGTATATTTTGAACTGTTCGAGCTACAGACACGAGACCTGTCGTTGGTAACACTTATGAACTTTAACTATGTCATGTATGCTAATTTATGCTAATTACCCTCACCAACAGTATCTCTTGACTCCAAACCTTTCGATGGGAAAACATTATTTTGAACCATAAATACTTTTTTAAACAGCTATTAGATTAAATTCAACTTTATTGTCATTGAACAGTAAAAGTACAGTACAACAAAATGCAGTTTGCGTCTAACCAGAAGTGCAAATAGAGGAGGGCAGAAAAAGTAGTGGTCCAGGCACTGTCCATTGTTGCTATGCAACTATATTTATTATTATTGTTCTGAGTGCCTGAGATATTCTCGATTAAGCTTTCTCGCCGGTTCACACAGAAGGGGTAGTTGTTGTTGAGAGCACTTGTACAAGATCTATGATGAACGCATCCCAGAATTTTTTTTTTTTACAACGTCCAGAAATGAATTTGCTGCTGTTCTCTTCAGTTCCAGCATGTTTAGTTTTTATTTACCTTCAGTCTTGCATTCAGCACATGAAAAACATTCTCAATGGGTTATCTTTGCCCCTCTTATATGATACCATCCAAAACCTTGGAAACAGACGCACAAACAGCTTGATCTTCTCCCTGCCATCCAGTCTGCACTTGGAAAAATCCTCAGGTTTCGCCAGAGCCATTTGTGGAGTGGAACTATAGCCTGAACTGTGGGATTTCCCTAAGGTGGTGCCGTTGGTCTTTATCTGCAAAACGTTTACATTTGAGCAGGCTGGAAATGTTAACTTTCATTTGAATAGAGCTAAAAGTGTTTTTCTGGGAATGTTCTATCAGATCATTCCCCTAACCCATATACCAGGATGAAATATTTGTTTATGATGTGCATTTGGAATTTGTTCCCGTCTCCACGTCTTTATTGTCCTTCATTTAATACAAAGAGAAGTCTTACTGGTTAGAGAAACTTACTTAGCAAGCAGGGTTTCCCTTTATTTTCTCCACTGATTTATATTGGACAAATTCTCAGGACTATATTATAATGGCACACTTTTGGGTTATAGACAGAGTTGGGGAGTAACGGATTACAAAAAAACAGTAAGTGTAATCCGTTATGTTACCAACTAAAATTTTGTAATCGGATTACAGATACTTTTGAAACCAGAAAAGGAACCAGGCATGCCTAGTTCAGCCAGCCCGCAATTAAAAGTGATGAATGTAGTTACCTCACTGGATTCGAACTCGCGTCTCTCACGAGAAAGGATACGTCTTTAACCACTACACCAGACGTTTGCTGAGTGTCGGTATAGCACCTCGACATTAGATAATTTTGTCACGCATTAACATCACCAACTTTGAATATTTCACTAGACACTGTTTTAAACTGACTAACGTTTCTTATGAAGTTTACCTCCACCACAAATAGCATCTATGAACTGTATGGTGTTTTTACATCTTATTAGCCAGTAATAGGCTTAGTATCTACTAACTTCTTGGAAAAGTCATAAGAACTGAGAAACTGCTAGCGAGACTGAAGGTTACACTGCCAAAGCTATTTCATTTCATGAAACAAAAACGTTAGTATTTCTTTCATTCGTGAATGACATTGATATAATAACTATCAATTTAGGTGACGATAACTGACTTTTTCGTTAAGTGAAAAGACGAGAGAATCGTGGAAACCCCTACGCTTTTACTGCCCAAGGGGTTTTGATAAAGCCTATATTACCCCAAAAAGCATGCACGGATGAGTACTTCGAAAATCCACCAGCAATAGTCGCAATATTGTGTAACCATAAACAGTTTTAGTTTAGGCTTATTATAACCAGAGTTGGGGAGTAACGGATTACATGTAAAACAAGTAATCCGTTACGTAACAAGAATTGAACCCGGGACCTATCGTTTGCAGGGCCGCTCCTCTAACAACTACACTATTTAACAAGGGGTAGTTAGTCATGCAGTCACTCAGTAAGAGACATTCGAGACATTTGCCCTTCTTGGCGGGCTCCGTTTACATGGAAGCAAAAATGTATGATTACTTCTTTGATTACTTCAATTGAAAAAGAATCGGTGCGCAAAATAATTTACAGGTTGCATGTTTGTTTTTTTAATTTAATGTTTTAAAAACATTGTTATTTGAACCCAAATAACAATTGCGCATCTCAGTTGTGTGACTGATGAAGCGCTACTTTAATTTTCTCTGGTTTTGGTTGGTTGGATGGTTGGTTGGTAAAAACAGAGTATATCTACGATAATATTAGCCAACCCATTTAAAATGTGATTTAGCTATCTACTGTTGACGCATCTGTCTCAGAACAATGATAGGCGATAGGCCTAACTTTCTCAGACAAGAATTGTTTAGAAGATTAGGCAAGATAATAATCCTGAGTGCAATGTCAACATTGGGAGAAGCACTTTGTAGCTGTTTTTCTCTCAGCATTAATATTAGATTCCCAGGTAACAGGTCATTGGTTAAGGAGCTACAAAACAAACTGAACAAATTCATGTTCGAAGTCATCTTGTAGATCCTTGCTGTACTTGTGCATGAGATGACAACAGGCATTGCGCATCTTCTCCGTTGACATGTTTTTGAGACAGGTTAAGAAGCCAAAGTAGTTGCAGGTCTCTGTGTATGCATTGTAACTTTGACGTAGTGCACTGGTCAAACTGTCAATAATCACCCGAAACACATCAACATGAAATTTCTCACTGCCTGTGAGGGTGTGATCAGGTGTACTAGATGCGTCTGCTCTTTGTTTTCTTTTTACTTGCCGAGTGATTGTAGAATGGTATTCTTGTGTAGCAGAGATTGGTTTTGCTGTTATCTCCAACTCTTCAAACTGGCCACGTAAATCTTCCACAAAACCTGAGAGTGACTGAGGTAGACGCGGTAGCCTTGGGGAGCGTTGCAGTGCAATAACTTTTGTCAGAGGGATGGTTGCTAATTCTAGCAGAATTTCTGCCAGGGTCCTCGTAGAAATGCTACCAGTGTTCTGAATTATTTTTGAAGAAAGTGGTAAGTTTTGGTATCTTACTAAGCACTTGTTCATTTCTAGCATTTTTCAATTGCTGTTGTTTTCCCTTATTTGCTGCGCTATTATATTTTCTTGTGGTGTCATGACATGTTGCAAGTCTTTTTTAACTGACACTTACTGTACAGTGAACTGAAACAAATCCTGCGAGAAGTGATAGCCCATAGCTAGCTACTTTAATAACGTAATGCATAGCTAACTAATGTATGGATGTACAGTTAGGCCAAACTCAACCTAAAATGCGACTCAAAATCCCAATGAAAATTGACATTCAGTCGTCCACTCTTGGGGCCCTCTAGTGGTCGGGGCCCGGGGCTGCAGCCCATGTAGCCCATTGGGTGAGAAGCCCCTGAGTGCAATGTTGCAGTTTGGGGCCGGGCTCAATGTGGGCGAAGTCAAACACGTTTAACCCGACCCATTCCCGTCTCCTTCCAGGTCACTCAAGCTGAGGTTCACTAAGGTATCAACATCTATGAAAGCGAATCTTAACCGAAACTATCCTACGTAGATATAGCGGTACATACAAATATAAACCTCATTGCTTAAGCTTTCATGAAGTTTATTCAATAATTTAATAAAGAAACTGATAAAACCCAGTGCTGCAAAGGTAAAGGTAACTCACAGAAATGAGGAGAACCAGGGACATGCAGGAGAGGGAATGCGGTGATGTAGTAACCACAACAAAAGAATCATTATGGAAAACGTGCACATGCTATCAGAAAGGAAGGAAGTGGTTAGCTACATTGTAGCTAACGATTAAAACGTTTAGTTATTTTAATTGTATTTGTCTACTTATATTTTAATAGGGTATTTTTGTTTCAAACTAAATGACAATATTTTTATTTGGAATTTGGGAGTAATGTTGTCAGTAGTTTATAGAATAAAACAAAAATGTAAATTTTACTCACACACACACCTATGAATAGTAAAACCAGAGAAACTGATAATTTTGCAGTGGTCTCTTAATTTTTTCCAGAGCTGCATATATATATATATATATATATATATATATATATATATATATATATATATATATATATA
>JACXGI010003073.1:0-16916 GCA_016801175.1 Esox masquinongy | reverse complement strand
CGGTCATTGTCCTGTTGAAAAATAAATGATGGCCTTAGCAGTGGTTTTCTAGCAGCTACTTGACCATGAAGGCCTGATTCGCGCAGTCTCCTCTTAACAGTTGTTCTAGAGATGTGTCTGCTGCTAGAACTCTGTGTGGCATTCAGCTGGTCTCTAATCTGAGCTGCTGTTAACCTGCAATTTCTGAGGCTGGTGACTCAGATGAACTTATCCTCAGTAGCAGAGGTGACTCTTGGTCTTCCTTTCCTGGGGCGGTCCTCATGTGAGCCAGTTTCATTGTAGCGCTTGATGGTTTTTGCGACTGCGCTTGGGGACACATTCAAAGTTTTCGCAATTTTCCGGACTGACTGACCTTCATTTGTTAAAGTAATGATGGCCACTCGTTTCTCTTTACTTAGCTGATTGGTTCTTGCCATAATATGAATTCTAACAGTTGTCCAATAGGGCTGTCGGCTGTGTATCAACCTGACTTCTGCACAACACAACTGATGGTCCCAACCCTTATTAATTCCACTAATTAACCCTGACAAGGCACACCTGTGAAGTGAAAACCATTTCAGGTGACTACCTCATGAAGCTCATTGAGAGAACACCAAGGATTTGCAGCGCTATCAAAAAAGCAAAGGGTGGCTACTTTGAGGAATCAAAAATACAAGACATGTTTTCAGTTATTTCACACTTTTTTGTTAAGTACATAATTCCATATGTGTTCATTCATAGTTTGATGCCTTCAGTGAGAATCTACAATGTAAATAGTCATGAAAATAAAGAAAACACATTGAATGAGAAGGTGTGTCCAAACTTTTGGCCTGTACTGTATATACAGTATATAGTCATTATATAAACTTAAACTAAAGACAATAACGGAAGAATGTTTGTGTGTGAGAGAGGGGTTTAGACTGTTTAAGAAAACAAGTAGTTAGCCACTTTGATGACAGTGGGGGAGATCTTTCCTTCAGGTGCATTTGACATGAGGTACTTTTCAATGAAAGTAAGAGTGTTTTTGACCTGCTTATGGTACTGGATGTTAAAAACAAAATAAATAGACATCAAAATCGCCATCGCCAAGGTGATGTCATCAACCGGCTGGGTGAGGACATCTGTGTAGTCCAGACACACGCCAAAACTAGCCTCCAAGAAGGGGTTTCCCGTAATTACAAGGACAGAGTTTAGGACCTCTGGATCCTAGGGCAGACAAAAAAAACAATATTTTAAATGACTTTCTTTGCTACTTGGCCCATTCCCATCATGATGCTGCAATCAATGTCAACATCAAGCTGATCTTGCGATTCTGTGAGGAGCTGTACACAACACACACACACACACCCAACACACACGCATCAACATGTTGTTGTGAGATTCATTTCAGTTTAGAGCTGAGTGCATGAAAAAGGAATACATCTGACTTACTATTACTGGAAGTCGGAGTGCAGGATACTCCTCAAGTGCTTCCAAAGTGGAATGTTTTTCCAAGTACTCTGTTCGCTTTACCCTTGTCTGGGCCATTTTGGCTTGAAGAATGGACAGATTGGGGTGTTTCTTCAGGCACTCAGCCCGCATCTTTTTCTGGTGACACCTGAGGCTGGTTGCATCCTCTCCATGACTCCTAATCTCCTCTCTAGTCTCTCCAGTCTGCCAATGTCAAAATCTCAAAGGTCTTGGAGAGCATGAATGGAAATGTAATGTCTATATTATAGAAAGATTAGGGTGTAAAAATTCATTAGGGTGTAAAAGTTATCATTAACATATTTGAATTCTTAATTTTGGTGGTTTTTGGTGGTTCAGTATATCCACATTATAATTGTTCAGCTAAAATAAGTGAATAAGGTGAATATAATTTTATTCAAAAGTCAAATGCATCAAATACAAAAGTTAGGATTTAAAAGTACTTACCATGTGTAGCTACACATATCATCAAAAAGCACCTGGACAATTTGGGACCTCCATTTATTTCTAAAAGTTGAAGAGATGAAGACCTCACTTTTTTCATCAAGTTTCTACTGGAGGGTGGTGGGGAACTTGGGAAGCCTTTAAGTGACCTGGCCATTCTTTTTTTGATGTCTGGGGTTCTTTCTGTTGTTCAGGGGTTCTAGACAGGAAAATGAAAATGTGGTTTTAGACTTACTATAATTATATTTACTAAGAAGTTTATTAAATAATTGGACAAACAAGGAACAATAATACAACATACAAAGACTCAAAAAGGGGGAAAGACAGAAAACACATAACAAAGTGCATTGTGTGTGTAAGGGCAGGACAAAGTTATCCCCCCACCCCTCCCCACACACAATACCTCTTCAGCTTAGATGGTGTGAAATATAATTACTAGGGAAATCCTATCCTATCCTACTATTAAGCAATAACCCTGGCGAGGCCGTGTTTTAGTGATTTAGTGCTTTTATAAAACGGTTATTACATATACCTGGCAAGGTCTCATAAAATAAACACACAGCAACAAAAAATGCAATAATTTATTGATAACAAATAATCATTCTTCTATCAAGCAATGTAGTTCTTCAGTGACATATAACAGAATGGTTGCTAATTTTCTTGGAAATACCAAAAATTGCACTTACCCAATTAATAAAGTCTTGACTTCAGCTCCATTCCCTTTTTTTAAACTCTCCAACTGTTGTAAAAAAGCAAACTGATTTTTTATATTTGGAATCAGATTTTCAACCATGCGGTCGGTAAGTAAAAGCAAGGTTTCTCCGTCAATGTCATTCTCTGTGGAAAAAGATATAAAATCTGAATGTCAGTGTTCATATTCATTATCAACAAGGAAAGCACAAATACTGTTGATCAAGAGCAAATACATGGACAAATGATACTATGATACAAATAATACTATGCCGAAATGATATATTTGTTTTAACATTTTCAAATTCAGTATTACCAAGTTGTTGAGTTGAGAAGTTATACCACCCAGTATCTCAACGTGACATAACGTTCTCCCTCCATGTTAGAATAGCTGTCCAACCCATGATGGTCCACCTCCTCTCACACTTTCAAGGCAACCCGTCCTCTCTCTTCCACTTTGAAGAAATGGAAATGGATTTCAAATGAAGAAGGGACCATCTTTGTTCCTACGACAAAGCATTGCCCATTTATACAGTAAATGGCCTTGATTTCCATGAAAATGGGAATGTCCTCACTTTGAATTACTTCAGTCACTTTCAACTCCCCAATACGATACGGCACATCATTGTAGACAAGTGACGTGGTAGTTTGCAGTACTGCTTCTTCCAGAGGCAAATCTAGCCTTCTCTGCAGAGCACGAGCAGCCACATCTGGTAGGAAACCTCCTCCACCCTCACAACAGATCCCAGTGTGGCTTACCTCTTTCCCCAAAACTGCCAGATTAGCCTGTTCCCAGCACTGCCTCATTTGATGTCTTGTTGCCAGTGTCTTGGTAATGTTTTTGTAGTTGCATACCACAGATCACAGCTTTTTGAAGTATTGGTGTTTTTCTTCAAATCTCATGCAGGAGGGATGGACCAGAGGTCCATACAGCTTAATTAGCAGTGGGTAATGCACAATATAGTGCATTTTTGGTATAGATGTGCCTTTGAAACAGTTGTCAAATGTCACCAGGAACTCCGTTGTCTTTTCCTCCAAGTATGGCATCCATGATCTTCTCACAACTGGTGCCATGATAATATCCACCACCTCGCGCAGCAGTAGGTAGCAGTCCCAATATTTGTTTGGCATGATGAGGGGACCCATCAATTGTGGCAGAAGGCGAAAGAGAGTCCACTTCTCAGAGGCGCTTCCAGAGAGCTGATCACCACTCTTCAGTGTGCTCTCTGAAATGGGTTGTGGCTTGGATCTTTTATCATTCCACCCATATGAGTAGTTGTCAATTTCATAGTTCAACTGACCAATGGTAAGCATCTTCTCCCTTATCATCTTATTCAAGATCTTCTTAAGAACAAAAGGGATAACACCCTCTAGAACATCATGCATTATGTCAGGTGGGAAGAGGTGTGTGATCACAGCTGGGGCGTAGTTTAGACTGGAGAAGCAGCATGGTTGAGTCACACCATACACCAAACCATTCTCTCTATTTTCTTCCGCAGCCCTGAGATGGTAGGAGTAGTTGTTCCTGTCCCTCATCACATGTTCTTCTTCCCTAAAGTTAGACCTCGCTTCCTCTCTTGTTGTCATGCAAAACCGGCCAATACGTCCATGACCGAAGTTCCTAGAAATCCCTGCAACTGCGTGAGCCGACAGGTTGTCGGCTGAGATGGTGGCAATAGTGCCAACAAATCGCTTTGACTCTCCATTGCATTCTAACAACACTCCCTCTGTCTCAAGGAGCTTGACATCTTCTATGAGAGGCCTGAACACATCATCGTAATTGCTTGCATCTTTATTGATTAATTTATGTTTGACCAAGATAGACAGATAGATGTGCTCGAGTTTTGATGTGTAGCGATGGGGAAGATTTCCTAATTTGAAATACACATCAGTGAGCTTGTGTTTTCCTGTCTTGTCTCCAAGGGGATTGACAATCTCAAATTCATCAACATAGAAGTGTAGCCGGATGTTGTTGTGATTACAAAGGAGTGGGTGTGTCTTACACTGCTCCCCATCCATGTAGTCCTCCAGGATGTCTTCATTTTTCTCTACAGGATGAGAGTTGAGCATTGCCCAAATATCTTCATTTTTGGTCAATTTCTGCAGTAGGGTCAGAATGGGGATATATTGGAGGTGGGCGTTAGGAATTTGGCCATCCATCTCCAACTGCAGTGGTGATATGTAACCAAGCTCTTCTGTGCAGTACTGCTGCAGCATCCACTCACTGCTGATCTCTTTAATGCACTGCTCAAAGATGGCATTTTGAAACAAGAGTTCATCAAGGTCATCATCTTGATCTATGTTAATCTGCGAGTTTTTCTGTAAGTGGAATTTTAATGCGTCTAAAAAATTGTTTGTGAATTCTTGAAGAATTACTTTCAAGTCTTCTACAATATCGGTGTGGACAACAGCTGGAATGCAGTGTTTTTCTCTCAGTTTGAGAATAAACAAACAAAGGTTCCTTTTAAGGTCTTTGACAAGGTCCTGAGTTCGATATTCTCTGGTGTGCACCGGGACATTTTCTAGGGTATTGGCATCTTCATTGTCATCAACATTATCATTGTCATTGTTGTAGTATTCCATTTGTTCCAGTTGGCCTCCATTTTCATAAAAGACTGTTAAAAGATCTCTATGCTTTCTGTAAACATGTGATCTATATGAACTGAAGGACTTGTTCACCTGTGCACATCCATTCAGGCCACACGTAAATGAAAATGTGGCATCATTTTCATGGTAGAGTCCAATGTGCCAAATTTGTTTAATCAATAAAAATGCATGCTTCTTACACAGTGGGCAACTGTAGACAACTGCCATTTTATTTCCAACCTGTGAATCTGTTGATGTATTGGTTAAGGTTGTTGGATGCCAGCCAATGACACACTTCTTCTATTGACCACAGTGACACGGATCTGTTCATTCTAAAAATATATATATATATATATTGACATTTATTCACGGACTCAAAGATGTAAGCTGCTGGTATTGTCTACAGTTGTACATAACTGTACATTGCACTAACATATGCTGTATCCTCATCCTTTCATGTTGTTAAATAAACAAGCTAGACTTCATTAAAATACTGTATTTGTTATATAAAAAAACGAATACTCGACATACATAACCACAAAATTGACAGATTTTGTTTGAATTATGACTAAACAAAAAATGAATGGAGCGAATTTGGAGTGGCAATTCTTTTTCCTGTGAGCGAATAGCGGTTTTGAGCAGAGCTATGGGACCGAGGTAAAGTTGGTTTTATATACAGAGATTCAACAGACATTCAACAGAGATTCAACAGACATTCGAAGCAAACATTTAAACATTAAAAACTACTTGCATTCTTCACTGATAACTATGACTGACTTATCAAAATATTCAATATTAGGTTGGATAACTTTCACAAGCCTTTATTTGATCAAACAATCAAACATAGATTTTATGCACATTCTCTAACATTGAAAAACGCTATTATATTGCAATAACTTTTTTTAAAAGTATCACAGAAACTTCATTCCAAGTTCAAAATATTCTCCAGTAGGCTGGACAACTTTTACAACCTTTAATTTGATCAAAATGATGCACATAAACTTTATACAAATTTTTTTACTTTGAAAATTACTGTTATATCGTAATAACTTTTTTAAATTTTCATCATAGAAACTTAATTCCAAGATCAAAATATTCGACCTAGGGTGGACAACTTTTACAACCTTTGACTTGATCCAGAAATCAAAACTCGAACCTTCAAAATTCCGTAAACTTTGAAAAACGCAGTTTTATTGCAATAACTTTGTCAAACAGTTTCATAGAAACTTCATTCCAAGTTCAAAATATTCTCCACTAAGCTAGACAACTTTAACAACCTTTAAATTGATCGAAATAGTACACTTAAATTTAATACACATATTCAAACTTTGAAAATTACCATTATATCGCAATACCTTTTTCAAAAAGTATCATAGAAACTTCATTCCAAATTCAAAATATTCGACCCTAGAGTGTACAACTTTTACAACCTTTGATATGATCCAGAAATCACAACTCAAAACTTCAAACTTCCGCAAAATTTGAAAAACGCAGTTTTATTGCAATAACCTTTTCAAAAGTTTATTAGAAAATTCATTCCAAGTTGAAAATATTCTCTAGTAGGCTGGATATCCTTTACAACCTTTAAATTGATCGAAAAAGTACACTTAGATTTTAAACACATTTTCAAACTTGGAAAATAGAGTTTAATCACAATAACTTTTTAAAATGTCATCATAGAAACTTCTTTCCAAGTTCAAAATATTCTACTCTAGGGTACACAACTTTTACAACCTTTGATTTGATCCAGAAATCACAACTCAAACCTTCAAAACTCTGCAAACTTTGAAAACACAGTTTTATTGCAATAACTTTGTCAAAAGGTTTCAGAGAAACTTCATTCCGAGTTCAAAATATTCTCCAGTAAGCTGGACAACTTTTACAATCTTTAAATTGATCGAAATAGTACACTTAAATTTAATACACATTTTCAAACTTTGAAAATTGCCATTATATCGCAATAACTTTTTCAAAAATTATCATAGAAACTTCATTCCAAGTTCAAGATATTCTTCCCTAGGGTGGACAACTTTTAAAACCTTTGATTTGATCCAGAAATCACAACTAGAACCTTCAAAATTCCGCAAACTTTGAAAAACCCAGTTTTATTGCAATAACTTTGTCAAAAAGTTTCATAAAAACCTCATTCCAAGTTCAAAATATTCTCCAGTAGGCTGGACATCTTTTACAACCTTTAACTTGATCGAAAAAGTACACTTAGATTTTAAACACATTTTCAAACTTAGAAAATTACCATTATATCGCAATAACTTTTTCAAAAATATCATAGAAACTTCATTCCAGTTCAAAATATTCTACCCTTGGGTGGACAACTTTTACAACCTTTGATTTGATGCAGAAATCACAACTAGAATCTTCAAACTTCTGCAAACTTTGCAAAATGCAGTTTTATTGCAATAACTTTTTCAAAAAGAGTCATAGAAACTTAATTCCAAGTTCAAAATATTCTCCACTAAACTGGACAACGTTTACAACCTTTAAATTGATCGAAATAGTACACTTACATTTAATACACATTTTCAAACTTTTAAAATTGCCATTATATCGCAATAACTTTTTCAAAAAGTATCATAGAAACTTCATTCTAGGTTCAAGATATTCTTCCCTAGGGTGAACAACTTTTACAACCTTTGATTTGATCCAGAAATCACAACTAGAATCTTCAAATTTCGCAAACTTTGCAATACGCAGTTTTAATGCAATAACCTTTACAGCCTTTAAATTGATTGAAATTGAACACCTAAATTTAATACAGTTTTACAAACTTTGAAAAATACAGTTTAATTGCAATAACTTTTTAACATATTATCACAGAAACATCTTTCCAAGTTCAAAATATTCTACCCTAGGTTGGACAACTTTTACAACCTTTGATTTGATCCAGAAATCACAACTAGATTTGATCAAAATGGTGCGCATACATTTTATACACATTTTTTAACTTTAGAAATTACTGTTATATCGCAATAACTTTTTCAAAAAGTATCATGGAAACTTCAAATAAAGTATGATTAAAGAAATGGTTTCTACATGGTGGTTATTCTTGTTATTTTAATAACATTTCAACCAATCGGTCAAAGTTGAGTTACATGAGTTTGTCTCAAGAAGAAGCTTAGAGAGGAACCAGACTCTCAAGGATGGCCAGTCCTCTTCTGGCTGTGCTCTGTAAAGATTATAAGGGTACATTACCTTTTGGGCAATGTATTTGCATGTTCATAAAATGTGAATGCAAATATATTGCACCATTATTTTTAACAGTACAGCCAATTAAGAACAAATTCTGATTTGCTATTTGGAACTGACGTAAGGCATAACATTGAAAGACAAGGGAAAGTTACATGGAAATCCACTATGTAAAGTTACAAAAGGTAGGAGAACAGATTCATAAATTATACCAATAAATTCCAATATAAAATAGTACAATAATATTATTGCTTTATCAATGTTTGAAAATCTGTATAAATTCGAGGTGTGATTGTATGATAAAAGCAAAGGTTGTAAAAGTTGTCCAGCCTACTGGAGAATATATTTCACTTAGAATAAAGTTTTTATTTTGCTTTTTGAAAAGGTTATTGCTATATAGCAGTAATTTTCAAAGTAAATGTGTACAAAATCTAAGTATAGGATTTGCATCAAATTAAAGCTTGTAAAGGTTGTCCAGCCTAGTGGAGAATATTTTGAACTTGGAATGAGGTTTCAATGTTACTTTGTGGTGAAGTTGCATTAAAACTGCGTTTTTCAAAGTTTGAAAATGTGTATGAAATCTATGTGCACTATTTCGATCAAATTAAAGGTTGTAAAAGTTGTGCAGCCTTCTGTAGAATATTTTGAACTTGGAAAGAAATGTCTATGATAATATTTTAAAAAGATATTGCGATTAAACTGTATTTTTCAAAGTTTGCAGAATTTTGAAGATTCTAGTTGGGACTTCTGGATCAAGTCAAAGGTTGTAAAAGTTGTCCACCCTAGGGTAGAATATTTTGAACTTAGAATGAAGTTTCTATGATGAAATTTTAAAAGGTTATTGCCATTAAACTGTATTTTTCAAAGTTGAAAATGTGTTTAAAATCTAAGTGTTCTTTTTCGATCAAGTTAAAGGTTGTAAAAGATGTCCAGCTTACTGGAGAATATTTTGAACTTGGAATAAAGTTACTATGAAACTTTGTTGAAAGGTTATTGCGTTAAAACTGCGTATTGCAAAGTTTGCAAAATTTAAAGATTCTAGTTGTGATTTCTGGATCAAATCAAAGGTTGTAAAAGTTGTCCATCCTAGGGAAGAATATTTTGAACTTGGAATGAAGTTTCTATGATACTTTTTTAAAAAGTTATTGCGATATAATGGTAATTGTCGAAGTTTGAAAATATGTATTAAATTTAAGTGTACTGTTTCGATCAATTTAAAGGTTGTAAACGTTGTCCGGCTTACTGGAGAATATTTTGAACTTGGATTGAAGTTTCTATGAAACTTTTTGAAAAGGTTATTGCGTTAAAACTGTATTTTCAAAGTTTGCAGAGTTTTGAAGGTTTGAGTTGTGTGAAAATGTGTTTAAAATCTAAGTTCACTGTTTCCTTCAAATTAAAGTTTGTAGAAGTTGTGAAGCCTACTACAGTATATTTTGAACTTGGAATGAAGATTCTATGATAATATTTTAAAAAGTTATTGCGATATAATAGCATTTATCAAAGTTTGAAAATGTGTATAAAATTCCAGTGTATGATTTGGATCAAATTAAAGGTTGTAGTTGTGGTCCAGCCTACTGTAGAATATTTTTAATGTGGAAAGAAGTTTCTATGATACTTTGTTAAAAAGTTATTGCATTAAAACTGCGCTTTTCAAAGTTTGAAAATGTGTTTAAAATCTAAGTGTACTATTTCCATCAAATTAAATGTTGTAAAAGTTGTCCAGCCTACTGGAGAATATTTGGAACTTGGAATGAAGTTTCTATGATACGTTTTGAAAAGGTTATTGCGATATAATAGTGTTTTTCAATGTTAGAGAATGTGTGTAAAATCTAGTTTTTATTGTTTGATCAAATAAAGGCTTGTAAAGGTTTTCCAACCTAATATAGAATATTTTGAGATGTCAGTCAGAGTTATCAGTTAAGAATGCAAGTAGTGTTTAACGTTTAAATGTTTACTTCGAATGTCTGTTGAATGTCTGTTGAATGTCTGTTGAATCTCTGTTGAATCTCTGAATATAAAACCAACTTTACCTCGGTAGCTAAGGGAAAGACGTGGAGCGGTGGAGCAGAGAGTAACCTTCACTTGGGAGCGATGAGTGGGATTTCCATCAGCTCTCCGCTCACATACTCTGGCAGGTATCACTTAATATTATATTTCTTACAATCTTCAAAAATGAACTACGTTTGTATTTAACATGTGCCTTGCATAAACGTGTGTTTGTATTCAGTGTATGATTATCAAACCTAAGATGGACAAAAAATGGTGGGCGGGGTCAAACGTTTGACACCGCCTACATTTATCCTCGGTCCAAACTGCAACACTGCAGTCAGGGGTAGTTGGGCATTCGGTTTACGCGGCCCTGGCTATTCCTATTTGTCTTTTATGCCTCTTGAATGTAATCTAAAAGTAATTCACCGTAATCAGATTACGTTACTGAGTTTGAGTCATCAAAAAATTACGTTACTGATTACAAATGTGTAATTGTAACTGTAACCTACCCAACCCTGGTTATTGAATAGCTTTGTTTTTATTACTTTCAGTTGTGATTTAAAAAAAATCAAAATCAAAGTTAGCAGAGAGGGGGTTAAGTCTGGTATTTTTCTTCAATCATAACTTATAAACAGAGTTTTTAAAACTCATATCCCTCCCCAAAGGTGAGTTCATAGTAGATTACTAAAACACAGTTTATATTGCTCAGCTAATATCGTAGACATAGGCCTGCTCTGTTTATACCAGCCAAAATCAGAGAAAATTAAACTAGCGCTTCATCGGTCACTAATCTGGTTATGCGCGCCCACCTTTGAGCACATAATTATAACATACACAACAACTTGAGGCGTGCAACTCTTATTTGGGTTCAAATAACGATGATTTTAAAACATTAAAATAAAAAAACCAACATAAAGAATCAAGTAGTAAAGCCTTAAGATAAAGTATTCAACATTTTCTCTTGTTTAAAGTATTCAACATTTTCTCTTGTTTAGAATTGACCCCCTTCTTCAAGGGGTAACTGTCCCCCAGGGGATAATTACCCCCTTTATGGTTATGCATGTCATTTGTACAATCTCGAGCTCAGTTTGTGCTTGTATTATTCATTACAAAAAGTGTATGCATAAAAGAGGTTAAATGGATTTTAATACATGTGTAAAACCTTATTGGGGTAACTAGGCCCCCTGGGCCAGTTACCCCATGGGGGGGCCAGTTACCCCCGTACAAAAAACAATTTTCTAAAAATAACATTTAATCAAATATTTTAAAAAAGTATAAATTGCATCAATTTGGTTACTTTATAGTTTATTCACCTAAGCCTAATCATCATCCACATACCTTTTCCCCACGAACATTTAAATTTTTGGGTCCGCAAGTAGACAGTGTTCTTACCCTATAATTTTTTTCAAACGTATCCGTAATCAGATTACTATATTTTATCTGGTGAGTTAACGAATTACAGTTACTGTAACCTGTTACTCCCCAACTCTGCCTGTAAGTTCAACCCCATTTGTGACTAACCCGATTAAGCTTTTCATCTAGCTAATCATTAGAATCGGGTGTGCTAAATTTGAGTTGGAGAGAACTTAAAGGACAGTAGATCCACTGGAACAGAGTAAAGCAGCCCTAAACTTATACTATACCGGTCTCGTTCGCTAAGGGAAGAGGAGGAAAGAAGTGTTATTATTTAGAGGCAGGATTCTACTGTGGCCCTTTAAATGGAGAAAGTCGATCCGAGGGTGGCGCTGTCTTTCTATCTGGAGCAGGACTGGTCTACTGACCAATGTCGGTGTATGGATTGGCCAATCGTTACTCTACCTATAACAGGCGGACCGACCAAGCCAACCAGCGAACGTTCTGGGCGTAGGATTTTGGGAAACGCAGGCTATGGTTCGGATGCGGTTGGATGAGATGATGACAGGCGGGACTACTGTTCCTCATTTACGTATTTTTTTTTTTTTTGGAAGTCACGTACTGTAGCCTGTGGATTGTATCACTATACAGGAAATGCGTAAGACTGACAAAGGGGCTTTCGAATGTGAATTTCAGTTTTACATAGCCGTAAACTCAGAAATCTAGAACTAATTAAAATGGCCTTGGTGGTGAACAATCTTTTATTGCAGATGTTGGCATTAACTCCGTATGTTCTCGCTTACGGTAAGTTTTTCTGTAAAATTTTACTAGGATTGTTTATTGCAGTATCTATATACGCTATTCTATTCCTTAATTATTTACAAAAATAATGACTCTAATGTTTAGATCCACGTATAGTTCTTTATTAATCGACTGGCAGTGCAGGCGTCTGCAGTGTTGTGCGCTATGGTGTTGCAGAAGAATGTTAATTTTTTTTGGTGATACAATCGTTTTTCGGCCTAAAATGTAGGACTAGCCTATGTCTAGTTGCAGATTTTCCCAGCGAAAGGTCGGTAAAATTAGTAAAGCCACTGTATAATTATGTCTTCGGAGGTGTGTATGATGTCTCGAGAGCTGGGTATGGCCTCCAGACCCTGTAGCAAAACAGTCAGCCTACAGTACGAACCGCTGTGCAAAGGATGTGGACTGTGTAAATACTTTGATGTTATCTCTCATTGTGGTGAACGTTCGGAAAGTCCGCAACTTTTTCTAAGTTCGGTAGGTGTGGTTCACGGCAGGCGAGAACTGTCTTATGATAATGGACTGAAATGCGTTTGGCCTATTGCTCGTGTAATCTCCATTTTAGTTATTGGATACTCACTTGTAGACCCCCTTATGCGCTTTAAACAATAAATCGTACTCAGGCAAATTATCTGGCATCGGCCAAACCACGTTTCTCGTCAATAGGCAGGTTAATAATCGACTCTACTTAATCTACCATCCGTGGGTTTTAATGTGGCCCTCGCTCTCTACGTGTTAAAAATCACTGCAAACATCTACACATGGATTGCAATGATTAGGATACATAAAATGTGCTATGAAGCAGGGATGTCACTAGAAATGCATGGATGGGGGTGCTAAGCCGCTTTTTGGGGGGTCTGGGCAAACTCCCCTAAACATATTTTCATAATGTAATTTTAGTGTAATAATGGGTGTAAAATCTATCAAATTAAGGTTATTTTTGGTCAAGGTTGGCTAAAAGTATACCTGTCTCATAGTTTGTGTAAGACACTGATCTAATATGACTTAAATTCTATCCAAATAACGAAATTGAAGTCCACTCTGTCCTCATCCATCCAACACCACCAAAAGGCACAAAAACGGCAGTTCTATGTAGCCAAAATACTTTTGTCAACTATAATTTAAAGTAAATGAACATCTAATACAGTACATATCCTGTTTCTAAACACGATGTCTCTGAATCATTCTGAATCATTTCAAAACAGATTTAATCATTAGCCTATTAATGAAGTCATTAAAAATGGATCATAATTTTAAAAAGAAACATTTAATAACCGGATCTTCCTTCCTCTGAACAGAATACGTTCCAATATGTTAACTTCAAACCCAAACAAACATGAATCTGCGAAACACGCACAGTTTTGCAACATGTGTTCTGTTGAAACCAAAGAGTTGAACATAACTAATCTCGAACCCCCTATCGGCTTATCTAACAGCAATTTTGAAAAACATCTTTTACAGAGTAATCTTTGATCAAGTCATCAATGTTTATGATGATTATTAGTGGCATACAAATGTTAGCATGTCATTAATGATCATTTCTGAAATTTCAGGGGAAATTAATATTTTCAGTAGTTGGTTAGTGACGTAGCTAACGACCCCCTATTATCTGCCACCGTCCCCACCTTACTTTTTTGTTGAATTACATTATAATTGCTTTTTATCTGTATTACAAATGACAGACCGTAGTCTTCTCTGAAGTGTCTACTAGAAAGTTGTGGCTGGCTTTCTTGTCTTCCGGTAAAGAAAAAAAAGACTGATCACTTTGATTTTCCATGACGTCTGGTCTGTCACCCAAGTTGAATTACACGAATTGCAACTTGTCTAAATAATTACATACGTGACATTTTTAAGATCTAAAAAAAAATGTTTAAACCTCCATACATTTCTATACAAATGGTGGCGGGCTAGCTGAAAGGGTATACTGATTAGCAAAACCTACCGTTGCTTTCCAGTGCATTTATATTTTGAACTTGAGAGGATTTACTTCTCCGACCACTAGAAACGTCCGATATTTGGGGGTGGCGAATACTAGGGAGACGTTAGCTACTATTTACAGAAGAGAGATCGCTTCAGATGAGCGAGTTACGTTCAAAGCATCAAACTAAACCGAATATGCTGCCATAGAATATGCTGCCATATTCTATACAATTTCTGTACAGTTTGTAAGATGTTTAGATGCGATGAAACGGTTAACGAAAAAAGAAATCACAGACAAAATATATTGACTGATATATTTATTTATTTATTTAGGGGGGGCTAAATAATATTTTATGGGGGCTAAAGCCCCCCTAAAGAGTTTCCTCTTAAAACCTATTCACAAAGCTGCTAAGACTAACTTTTACTAAGGAATGGGGAGAAATCTTAAGCTAAGAGAAGGGGTCAACACCGCCCTGTTTCTAAGGATGATGTCGTGTTCCACGAACAAGCTTACTTACTATGTCCACAGTGATTGGCTGATAGGGGAGTGGTCTCTGTCAGTGAATTCATCATAGCAATACAGTAGAACTATGTATCATGTTACCATATTGAAATAAAGATATCAAAATGAAAATGCAGACTAACTGTTACTGAATAAACATGAAACCAGGAATGACATACTGACTAGTTCAGCTAATTGTCATCCTCTTACATGTCTGGCAGCTCATAAAGAAATGTGCGTTCATCTTTTGATGGTGCAGTAATTTGTGCAATTATGTGTCCCATCTATAGCACCAACCACACCGGGTGGTCTATATGGCCATGAAGTCGGCTTTGTTTCTTTTGTAGTTGGCAAATGAGGAAACCAAAGTATTTGACAGACGATATGGGGTCTGGAGAGGGCATTTATTGTTTGATGTAATATTCTACTGACAGATGGCTGAGATATACGTAGTTCGTCTGCGCTGCATAGCTGCATTTTCCTTGTGGCCAAGTAGCGTAGATTTGTCAGAACCTTAATCGCCGATGTGATTGGGTTGTTTCTGTTTTTTGGTGAAGTGACAGCATCCCTGACTAGCTCGACTATGATCATAATACCCTCGCGATTAAGGCAATACCCTGTTTAAAGCTCAGCAGCCCTTTTAGGATTGTTATTGATTTGGTTTGGAAGTTTTATGATTAAGGGTATTTTAAGGACCACTTAGCCCATTATGTTATCAGTGGACATATTCCAATTTATGCCTTCCTTGTTGCCGCCTGCAACAAGGAAGGCATAAATTGGAATATGTACACACACATTATGTGTATGTGTGTGTGTATGTGTGTGTGTATGTGTGTGTGTATGTGTGTGTGTGTGTGTGTGTGTGTGTGTGTGTGTGTGTGTGTGTGTGTGTGTGTGTGTGTGTGTGTATGTATATGTATATATGTATATGTATGTATGTATATGTATGTATGTATGTATGTATGTATGTGTATATATATATGTATATGTGTATATATATATACATATACATACATACACACACACACACACACACACAAATACATATATATGTATGTGTATGTATATATATATATATATATCACAAAAGTGAGTACACCCCTCACATTTTTGTAAATATTTTATTCTATCTTTTCATGTGACAACACTGAAGAAATGACACTTTGCTACAATGTAAAGTAGTGAGTGTACAGCTTGTATAACAGTGTAAATTTGCTGTCCCCTCAAAATAACTCAACACACAGCCATTAAGGTCTAATCTGCTGGCAACAAAAGTGAGTACACCTCTAAGTGAAAATGTCCAAATTGGGCCCAATTAGCCATTTTCCCTCCCCGGTGTCATGTGACTTGTTAGTGTTACAAGGTCTCAGGTGTGAATGGGGAGCAGGTGTGTTAAATTTGGTGTTATCGCTCTCACACTCCCTCATACTGGTCACTGGAAGTTCAACATGGCACCATTTGGCAAAGAACACTCTGAGGATCTGAAAAAAAGAATTGTTGCTTTAAATAAAGATGGCCTAGGCTATAAGAAGATTGCCAAGACCCTGAAACTGCGCTGCAGCACGGTGGCCAAGACCATACAGCGGTTTAACAGGACAGGTTCCACTCAGAAAAGGCCTCGCCATGGTCGACCAAAGAAGTTGAGTGCACGTGCTCAGTGGTTTTCTTTGGGAAATAGACGTATGAGTGCTGCCAGCATTGCTGCAGATGTTGAAGGAGTGGGGGGTCAGCCTGTCAGTGCTCAGACCAAAGCCACACACTGCATCAAATTGGTCTGCATGGCTGTCGTCCCAGAAAGAAGCCTCTTCTAAAGATGATGCACAAGAAAGCCCGCAAACAGTTTGCTGAAGACAAGCAGACTAAGGACATGGATTACTGGAACCATGTCCTGTGGTCTGATGAGACCAAGATAAACTTATTTGGTTCAGATGGTGTCAAGCGTGTGTGGCGGCAACCAGGTGAGGAGTACAAAGACAAGTGT
>JACXGI010003072.1:0-55209 GCA_016801175.1 Esox masquinongy | reverse complement strand
GGGACAAAGATGGCAGATCTGCAGGACAGATAATGCAGAATCGTGTGAAGACACAGAAGACACACAGACACACACACACACACACACACGTTTTTCTTTCCTTGTGGGGACCACAAACATTATTCCAATTCAAAACCTTGACCCCAAAACCTACCATTTTCTCTTAACCATAAATGTAACTTTTACCCTGAATCTAAACCCAAAGTTGCCAATAGGTGTGTTCCGTGTGGGGGCCAGTGAAATGTCCCCACAAGGTCAAATGTCCTTTTACTATGCATACCCACCAGGATAGTAGAACACACATACACACACGTGAGACAGCAGCAAGTCTTCATATTATTCCCGCATACAGAAGCAGTACGAGCTCTGCGCACACGTGCGTGCTTGCGTGTGAGCATTCATACGTGCGCATGTCAGTGTTTCAGCCTGTCTCTGATCATGTTACCTTTCACTTCAAACTCCATTTCATATCAAGTGGAAGGGATCCATCCGATGACCCAATCACGGCCTAGTCCTCCCTCGACATCAGATCAACACGGCTCCTGAGCGCACGGATACTGGATCACAACTGTCAGTTAGAAGAAAGGCCAAGAAAAAAAAAAACCCAAGCAGTCGTAGCGCCTTTACAGCTCCACGTCAATACACAAAGGCAGAATTCAAAGCGAGGTCTGCTTGCTCCTTTTCGACACACTGAAAATAGCTGTTATTAGGCTACTCAAGGGTCTAATGTGAACTGTGGTGTTGAGACGACGCTAAACCTGGGTTCAATCAGGGTGTGTCGCAGTTGGAGGTGAAAACGAGGCTCCAGCGGATGGTGCTATGGGGAGGGAGGGACCAGCGTGGTGCCCCTTATCTCCTCCTTGAGGCGCCCACTGTCTCCTGGCGCTCCGGCGACTCCTTGAGGACGCCAGGCGTCTGTCAACAGCCTATAGTTGCACACCCTCCACCGGACGCTTTCCTCTGCACTTCCTTGCTGAGCGAGCGGTGGGATGAGTCACAACGCTGACGGACACGGCGCGTGTATCAGGCGACACGTGACGTGATCTTCAACCTTCCCCGAGCTCCGCTGGTATTTGCCACAAAAAGACGAGGTCGTAGCGACTAATGGGATGGCAAAACTGGGAAACAAAGGGGGAAGACTTTTTTTCCTCAGGCATTTTTATGCTTTATTTGATAGGAAAGTGTGAAAAGCTAGAGGGTTTTTGCTGATCTCTAACCCGGCTGCAGCAGTAGGTGGGTTGGCTGCTGGACCAACCCAGGCCAAGTCTCTGCCTTGATGTACAACTGTGTCCTTTCAGCCGGTTTGTATTCTGGACCCTGGGATCACACATAGGGTTGTGCAAACTGGAAAAATGGGCAAACACCTCGTTAAATAAAAAGAAGCTATGCCTTTTACACATCTTAAAATGCATCGTTATAACTGCATTATACCACACATGTCTTGACATCTTTCACTACCATTTCTGACTCTTTCAAGCCGCAGAAAACAGAAGTCCTCTTAAAACAAAGGCACCGCGGTTCTCTTGGGGTGGGACCCTTTTCCCGGGCACCATCTCCTCCCTTATTGATTCAAAGGGACTTAATCGTATCAGAGTACACGGCTGAAAAAATACCCCCACGAAGCGAGCCTCACCCGCCAACACCTAAACAACAAGAAAGGCCGATGGGATCAGGGAGATTACCACGGCGTACTCCTGCCTCCTGTTGTTGCTGATTCGGCAGGTTGTGGAATGTTAAGGTCAATCCGCTGTGGACCTACGGGCCAGTACCCAAGGCTGGCACAGGGATCGGTGTTATGCAACCCACCAGGGATTACGGGGTTAAATGGTGTTGGTTCGAACAGATTAGCGTGACGGAACGTAAGCGGGAATGTTACGAGCAGGAGGTATGTGGCAGACCGGGAAAGACTCCGCTTGAGATTTTTGGGGGCATGAGGCGTACTGCAACAGAACAGACCTCTTTTCAGGTCGTATTTTCGTTGTTTTTTTCCCATTTACTATCGTATGCAGTTGTCTTGATTGTACCTACTGCTAGCCCGACACGACATAAAAGACTCTTAAAAAGGTCCATCATGGTAGCCACAGAGGCAATCAACAAATTAGACACTCTCTAAGGCATTCCGCAGCTGCTGTGTAAGACAGAGGTTGGACTGTTGTCTTCTAGTAAGTCATCATGACTTATCAGTCAGGGAAACATGCCAAAGATACTGGCATCTGGTGTCAAGAGTAGCATTCAGTTGTCATAACCCGCCGATCGTAGGTCGGTTTTGCGTATTCCTCCCCTTAATGGTCAACATGAGTACTGTGTGGTGGATACTCTGCTCCTAGATCTATGTCAGGTGCTATGTCATCTGCTACCTAGAGCTCTCACCCTAGAAACAGAATGAATAGAAAGGGTGTAACCATTTAATTAATCGGTGTTGAATGGGTGGACTGGACCACCTTGTGAGTCTACTCATGGCAGCAAGCAAAGCCGTAGTAAGAGCAGAACCTGTACCCCTAAATCTGTGAAACTGTTAAGTCAACATTAAAGAACATCTGTGATGAGATTGGAACATTACAACATTCAAATGCATGAAGCACAACAGTTGGGATAAACGGAATGAACGTTTTCTCATTACCATCGAAATGATCGCCTGGCAGCCATTGTGACTGCACCATAAGTTATACATCCAACCTTCTAGAACTTAATTTCCATCATTTACGTATGATACATATGATACAAATATGTAACAATGGACTTTATGTGACCTGGGATAAGAACAATGTTCTCTTTTTTTGACCGCCATCAAGCCTTACAGTCATGTGAGCATACAGCATGAAATGTGTCCACACTTGCAAAAACAGCATGGGCTCATTAAAGTCTGAAGACAGAGATAAATTGGCCACAGAGCGGTGGGTGAATCGAAAAATAAAATTTTCATAAAGAATTTGGCTAATAAAGGGGGTCTTGAGAAAAAAATATGGGGCTGAAATTCTTGAGCTGAAATCTGTTCTCAGTCGTTTCCCGTACAAAGCTCAGAATATATTACTAAACATGCTTTAGCAATTGAGATGGATGCATTATCAATTTAACAATACGATACAAAAGGGAAATATACTGGGCCTGCATTAAAATAACTTCAAATCAGAAGGGAAGGGCTGATCTAGAATCAGCCCCCCTCCGCCAATTTCCATGTAATCATCATTATTAATCAACATAATCTAAAAGGCACCAAGATGAGCAATTGGCCACTGAGAGAGTTATGAATACTGGCTTTGTTGTGTGAAAATCACAGGACTTTCTGTTCACCACTGTACAGAAAACGCACAAAGAAGGTCCACTTAACAATAAAATGTTCTCAGAATGCACGCTGTCTTATTACTTAACTATTGTACATCTGCTTCTACATGAATCTAAAGTATCTATATTTATTCATGTATGACAAGTAAAGGGGCCTTATTCAGTGAAGGGGCCTTATTCAGTGTAAATGGAAAACCGCACAGTCATCTTTCTATTTTCTCTCTGTTCTCCCTAGCTGCTCCCATTTACCGCTCTGACTCAAGGTAACAGAGAGGACAGTGACTCAGCAGCAGGCCACATCTGATATCCAGGCACTCCGGGACAGACTATCACTTTCTAAGCCCCTGATGCGAATTTAAAATGGCCTTAAATTGTGTGCCACAAAGACAACAACATTTCCCTTTGACAGGCATTATGGGCCGCCCAGGTGGTGCAAGGGCGCTTTTCTTTCTCATAGCACCAAACGGACTAGGTTCAAGACCTGACTGTGCAACTAACGGACGGGTGGCTTGGTAGCCCCCCTTTGAGCATTGTAAAGTGGGCCGGCATCTCCCAGGGATGAGGGAGGCATGTTCAACTGGGAATTTGTGATCTCGTTCTACTTTAGCGATTCCCTTTAGGCGGCTCAGGTGTCTCCAAAGCTGACTGAGGTCGTCAGGTTGGTGAGCATGCCCTGACACACTGGCCCACGTGATTTCATGGTTGGAAGAGCAAAGGGTAAAAAAAATTATTCAATGGCTTGGCATTGACACCTTTGAGGAGGACATGACGTGATCTTCAACTCTCCCAAATCCACTGGGAGTTGTCAAGCCGAGACGGCGACGTAGGTACAACTGCATATGATGAAAGTGGGAGAGGACAAACCGGGCGTCAAAAAAAATGTAAGAGTGGAATAACCGCCTCGACTCTCAAACTTTCTGAGAGCTCTCTGCATTCGTTTCATTTTCATCTATTTAAAGCGTCCCTCTCTCTGGTCTCCCCGTCCTGTCAAGATATATTTTAATAGTGTCTTTAACACCCGTGCACACGGACATGAGGCCCTTATAAGGTCTCCAGTGCCATACACCACATAATGAACATCAGCTTAGGGCTATACAGGGAAGCTAGGCGCCCTTTGGCACACATGGTCAGTCTGAACGTGCCAAGCCTCAAACGTGCCAAGCACAAAAATAAAAGCAGGTGCAGACGCGCACACGTGCTGTAGTTGCCACCCCCCCCCTCCCCGTTTAACTTTCATCGTGGCCAAAGTGCCCAGGGATCTGAAGAATGCAGAAACATTATGAGCCACTCACGCCTCTTGAACAGGCTGCGCCTGCACCAGTTGTGTACATACAGGAATGAACAGTGGCACCAACAAATGCCTGTTGCTGGCACAGAGGCCGGCTAATACCGAAGGACCCAGGCTGTTGTTGTTCTTTCAACTTTTGTCACGCAGCAAGGCCTGTTCTCTGTGAGCGTGCGCTGTGTAAACAGAGCAGTACATGACGTCACTGCCCTAGAACCTTTTCAGTTTTGGGGCATTTGGAAGCTTTTTTGAATGTTCACATAGAATGGGTGTGCTCTTTACAGTGAAACGCTAACTTATTTAGGACAGTAAAAAATTTACATTATTTTTTTGCTCTATATTCCAGCAATCTGGACCAGTGCATGTACTCTTTCTAAATCTGTTCCTGGGTATTCAACGGCCAAGAACTTGTGCACTGCTCCAAAACGTTCCAGGAATATGGAGTTAAAACTTGTAGGAGGGTTGGAGTTAAAACCTACAAGAGGGTAGGAGGGTAGCTCTCCAGAACAGGGTTTGTGTTAAAACCAATAGGTGAGCATCTCTCCAGGAACAGGGTTTGTGTTAAAACCAATAGGTGGGTATCTCTCCAGGAACAGGGTTTGTATTAAAACCAATAGGTGGGTATCTCTCCAGGAACAGGGTTTGTGTTAAAACCGATAGGTGGGTATCTCTCCAGGAACTGGGTTTGTGTTAAAATCTATAGATGGGAACCACTCCGGAACAGGGTTAGAGTTAAATCCTGTAGATGGGTATCTCTCCAGAAGCAGGGTTGGAGAGACCTACTCCATAGATAGAGGGCTGAAACACTTGCCTCTCATCCTATACTTCAAATCAGAGATTGACTCAGATCTGGGAATTATTTTGGAATGTTTTGGTCGTCTTGACCAGGGAAACAAGCTCAAATCATTAGTTGATTTGTTATAGTTATCAAATTTCCCTTTGTTGAAGTATGACAAAATATGGTTGCTTCCAGGGGTTTTTGTTTTGGGTTCTCAGAAATTGCCGATGTCATGGGCTGAACAGCATCAATAACTCCTCCTTGTCATTTATCTTCTCTCAATAGTCAGACAGATTGTGAGAAACGGAGAGTCCCAGGTGACACAGTGTTCTATGGTGCTACAGAGAGGCTGGGAAGCCCCATGGGCAACTGGAAATTGGTCTGCGTCGCCTGGAGACGGAGAGGCAAAGTCAGCAGGGGTTTCCTGGTCTCATGGCGCTCTAGCAAGCAGCTCAGATCTTCTGGTTGGACAGGAAGTTTGGAAAAAACAGAATAGCTTAGGAGTGAATGCGTAGGAAGAAGTCTTGCCACCATTTTCAACTCCCCCAAATCTGTTAGGAATTGTTGATACGAGACGGAGAGAAAAATGAAGTAAAATATTTTTTCAATAATGACAACGGTAGAAGGAAAATACATTTGGAAATAAAAGAGACTCTGAGTTTAGTACAAACTTAAAGTTGAACAAACATTTTTATAGCCTCCAGTCACATCCTGATTTCACAGGCAAAAAAACTAAATTCCCCACTTAACAAAAAGATCCCGAAGACTCAAGCTACTCAGCTAAGTGCTCATAGTTAAGGGGATGGATCTGTGCTACCGTCTAAGAGGAAACTGTCATAACGAGCAGGAACACTTGACGTTTTCTCTTCCGTTTACTTCACTCAGCAGACAGGAATTCATAAGCCCCTTTCCAAACACGCACACGCGCACGCGCACACAAACACACACAGAGGCATGACAGACTCTTAACAAAACCGCCTCTGTTTCTCCCTGGGCAACATGATAACATTACAACCGCATACAAGAGGCTTCCATTCAGAGTACAGGCGACACTTCTTCCTGAGACACTGAAACCCAGTTTTGGGGAAGAAGAGGCTAAAAGAGGAGACGCAAAGGCTACATTTAAATCATTTAAGCGGATGCTCTTATCCAGAGAAACTCTCCCGGTAAGTGTCGGTACAGTGTGTATTAACTCCAGCGTAACGAGCACAACTGGAGCAAATACCTCCCGGCAAACATTCTCAGCGCCACAGCAAATTGCATGTTAAAACAGCACCAAAGACAAACGGTGTAAAGTCTAGTTAAGTCTGAGTGATGCGCCTACGACCTTGTAGCGGGCGACGTGACCAAGGTGACCGGAGACAACACATCCGATTGCCTTAAACTGAGGGAGCGCGTGTGCGAGCAAGAGACGGCGCGACAGAGCTTACCTAAACGTGCTTACTGCAGACAGCGTCCAGCAACCGCAGGCATCCTAGTGCAGAGTCAAAACCCACTGTCAATTTTTAAAGAGACCACCAAGAAATGTGTTTGAGAGCGCAAGTGAGTGTTTGTGAGAGAAAACGAGAGAGAGTGAGAGAGAGAGAGCGAAAGAGTGTGTGTGTATGCGTGTGTGTGTCGGGGGGATAAAGAGAGCGGCAGAGCGTGAGAGAGAGAGTAGCCGGGGAGAGCGTGGTTCCTGATTTGGCACTGCACACACGCGTGCGCGCATGTATGCATGCACACACACACCGTGACACACACACAAATTCCCCCCCACGACACACGCTCTATTCTCACAAGCGTTAAGTGCCAACTAATGTTTTTAACCCTACCGGAACTTCAACTCTCACCTCGAATGGGTTTCCTCTACCAGCTCTTAGACAAACATGTGACTCTGGGACATGACTCGACAGCTAGGGACAAACACAGGCAGAAACGCAGACACGCACACACTCAGTTTTTTGTCATTGGCAAGCAGTGTGAAACCAGTGTGAAACCTTACCCGCTAAAAGACATTTGAGTACTTATAATCCCTGCAGCTATTAACAATCTGACAATGACATGTTTATGTAATGAGGACAATATGTGTGTAGATGACGATCCCATGTGTTCACTGAAAAATAAGTACACATTTTTAATCAGAGGTTAGAACAACATTAACAATACAATGAATGTATTGCATTTTTATACTAGCAATATGAGCCAGCTGGGAAGAAAGTAACAAGAAACAATGACTAAAGAGGACAACATATAGGACACACAAACACTTTGCGATATTACAACATCAGATTGATTTGTTGATTTGTTGTGTTTAAACACAACATATTTTTAATAAATGCACTTAATCTTAGATCATGAGTCAGAAGACAGGAATGTTAACTCTTTTTGATGATCCAATCGGAGCTGGCCCCAACTGAACTGGTTTCAGTTCCATAAGCCTTTCTAGGGTTCTAAATCTATGGATGTCATGACTGGCTAAATTCGATTATTATGTCTCTTATCACTGCCAATAAAGAAAGGCCTTGACTGCAGAAGTCAATGTCATCGCCGAAACACGCACACACAAACACACACGCCCGTGAGTGTCCATCCAACACAAACTGTAATAATGAAGGGCAATTTCAAAGCGTGAGAGTGGTTTCCATGGTGACAGACAGTGACAAGGTGGTACCACCGAGAGCGATGTGGCCAGGACCTGGTGCTCCGTATCCTAACGCCAGCTACCAGCATGATGCAACGTCATTCCTCCAGAATGTCAGCTGCACTTAAAAAAACATGTAAAGTAAAAAGACTAGTATTTTAAATCTGACTACATTTAACAGCTGTAGCTTTTTCAGACTAATTTGTCTTGAGGTAGCAGGTACAGTTTTATTTGGGGCTCTGGACCATTAACAAAAAGTTGCTGGTTCTGATCCCCAAACTGACATTACTGGAGAAAAATGGGCACTGTGCCCTTGTGCAAGGCACTTAACCATTATGGTTTCTTTAGGTTACTTTGGATAGGGCTAGAGGGCTAGTCTAGTGGTCAAGAGTTTTTGGCTAGCAAATGAAAGGTCAGTGGTTCTAATCCCTGAGCTGACAAACAAAACTGTTGTTCTATCCAAGCGCAAGACAGTTAACCCTAATTGCTCCCAGGTCATTAGGATGTGTTAAATGTCATGCTCAAATCAAACCGAAATAATTAAACACCAATTAACTGAGTATTGCAGTTAATTACATTGGGCAGCCATGATGGAATAGAAAAATGTAAAAGACAAGAGTTTTGCCGGCAGGCATTTTGTTTTTTATAGCTCCATTGCCGAAAATGTTCAGTGTACCAAATTTCATTCTTTTACAAATAAATAAAAAATTCCTCCTTAAATGTACAGTATATTGCCTGAACTGTTAACAGCTTTTTTTCTTAGGCTTCATAAACAATCATTGTTATAATAACTGTGTTTCAAATCTGCTTTATTTCGAAGCATTGACTCAAGCATACAATTATACATCATGACGCAGGCTTCTATTTTTACATAATCACTGGTATAAGTAACTGATCTCCTTTGTGGAACTTGACTGCTGAAGTAAATGTCATAGCCCACACACACACACACACACACACATACATACACACACACACGCACACACACTCACACTCACACACACACACACACAATTGAGCATCAGTCCAACACAAACAGTGATAATGAAGGGCAATCTCCAGGCGTGAGAGTGGTTTTCCTGGTGACAGACAGTGACAAGTTGGTGCCACACAGATAAATGTGGTCAGGGCATGGTGCCCACCAGGGGAGTGGTGGATAGTTCAGCAGATAAAGCATCCGACCAGCAACCAGAAGATTGCTGAGTCTCCATCAAACCAGTAAGGGGGAAAATACATTGCTCTTTCCTTTAAAAAAAATATCAACCCCATTTTTTTTTGTTCTGGATAGATAGTTGGCTATACAGTACCACCAAAATTTAGCACTGTGCTTCATCAAAAGTGCTAGGGACCAATGGGGACATATCATGAAATGTCATTGTCAATACAATGTCTCTTCTTAGCATGAAATGTCACACCAAGCTCACCTAACATCTGAGCATGTTATCTGGGCACATTATTAAATATGACAATCCCAATCTGGGCATGAAATAAAGGAAATTACATTTTCTCGTCTTGGTTGGGTATAGCAAAACAATTAGCAGGTGTCTTATTGTATATCTAGATTTGTGCAAACATAATGGACCCCAAACTATATGTGTGTACAAACTTTCATACTTTTATCAAATCATAATAATAATTCCAAACAAAATAAGCTTCAAAAAACATCATTGGTATAATAACTAATCTCTTATGTTTGGCTATTTTCAACTAGAACAACAGTGTCCAAACCCAATTACATGGACAACCAAAAGTCTCTAAAATATATGAATCATATTGATAAATCTGATTTATATTTCTTCAGGTTGTTTTCAGCTTTGTAGACATAGTTAACACAGATAATAAACATAAAACAAGCTAACAATAGGAGCACATTAACATTGGTATTCAGTATCTCCATCTCATTAATTGGCATAATGTATTTACTGAGACCTTAAAGCAAAGTTAATGATTCATGAGAAGTTTACGTCTGATTATCTCTATTGCCTTATGCACTCATTCCCACCCCCAATATCCCAATAGTTTTTTTTCTGTGATTGTACACTGTTTGTATCGGTAGATCTAAGAATCCACATTGCAGATTGGCTGAGAGTAGGTGGCAACCAAGATTGGACACAACATGCTGTTCATCTGTGTTATGTATAAATGCTGTTAGGAACTGAAATTATACCTACAAACTGAAGAAAACAGCAAAGCCAGAAGAATTGTTTACACTACCCTAATGAATTTAAAAAAAATAAAAATCTGAAAATAAAGTCAACTCTATGTGCCGTCTTTTAAGGGCCGACCCATCATCTTTGCATAATCATCAGCTTGAAATTTGGTAATGAAATTTGATAAAAAATGTGGAACTGCAGCAAGAATGAACAGCTTGATTTGAAATTAAACATTCCCATTGTATGACTATCTATTCCTAATCAAGTTTCAACTCCCTCCATCCAGGCCATGCTGTCATACAAATCAAATGCACTTCTTCAAAAGCACTTTGGAAATCCTCTATCGGCAGCTGATTGAATCCCAGCCTTGGAAATATTTGTTTGGGATACTATAAACATTTGCATACCAGCTGCTATTCAGATTAAGGCGGTAGCATCACAGAACACATTATAAAATAACACTGGACTCACCTCTACATGTTCAATCAATGTTTTCTTCCAACGCAAAACTTTGCAATAGGCTTGTTGTGGGGACAAAGTCCTTTCTTTCAGAAAGTTTTACCAAAAGTGTAGATGAATGTGTGTCTCTGAAAGGGTGGCTCTGATTTTGGATCAAATCCCTTTGACGCTCTCTGGAGGCTGTTGATCTTGATATCTGAGAGGCTACCTTGTTGCAACTGGCTGCTGCAAAGGACCGATTAAAGCCAAAGAGGGCAACTATATAAGGGTGGGTTCAGAATATATTTGTATGTGTGCATGTGGAACTGTGTGTGAGAGAGAGAGAGAGACATCAGGAGTGTGGGCTTAATTGGTAAGCCTTTAACTCCCGGGGGATAACTGGACACCAGGAGGGGAGTAAGAGGAACTCCGTCATAATTATCTGTACGTTGTCCCAGTGTCGCACAACGAATACACCCACACCCCACTGTGCAGAGAAAAAAGCAAACAAACACACCTGGAAGACGTAAACTTGAGATAAATAGTGATTATTCTCGGTTTTTTGAGATTCCGCCGTGTTTCTGCTGTGCTGCGTTCTTGTGGGAAAGATAGATGGGAGAAAATTACTGTGTATGCCAGTGACCAGACGCATCCCACATACTTAAATGGTTGTTATGAGCAGAACAGGACTCAGGTTTTCTAAAGCGTTGTTGGTTATTAGGACAGGTCTCTCACAGGCTCATAGAACATTACACACAACCTTTGAGTGCATGGGTTTTTGCATTGTCTTTTGTTTCTGTATTTCTTCATTAATTACTGTTTTTCATTTGGATGGCAATTTCACTCGGTGTGATTTTGTTTAGCGTCGTGACTTAGTTTGCGTAAGATGATCCACACAGCCCCTCAGGGAAATACATTTATTGGATCCTCACTTAATCCCTGTCTTACAACATTATTGAAAACCGCCTAATTTCTACCATCATGTGCCTGCCCAGTTTCAAAGCTCAATTTTAGCATTAGCGTCATTACCTCTGTACAGCTAATACCATTATAAAATGGATAAAGATGTCTTTACCAACCTATGGGAGAAGGTGTGAGGTAAAATAACCTCTGACTGCTCATATACTGCCTATATATATATATATATATATATATATAATTTTTTTTATTTATTTATTTATTTTACCAAAACCACCACGTCTGGCTTCTCCTTCAATCAAAGACATACAGTTAGGTACGGAAATATTTGAACACTGACACAATTTTCATAATTTTGGCTCTGTATGCCTCCACAATGGATTTGAATTGAAACAACCGAGATGCAATTGAAGTGCATACTTTTGCAGGCAATGACTGCTTGAAATCTGGAACGCATGGACATCACCAAATGCTGGGTGTCCTCCTTTGTGATGCTTTGCCAGGCCTTTATTGCAGCTGTCTTCAGTTGTTGTTTGTTTGTGGGTATTTCTGCCTTAAGTTTTGTCTTCAGCAAGTGAAATGCATGCTCGATCAGTTTGAGATCAGGGGATTGACCCGGCCATTGCAGAATATTCCACTTCTTTCCCTTAAAAAACTCCTGGGTTGCTTTCGCAGTATGTTTTGGGTCATTGTCCATCTGTAAAGTGAAGCGCCGTCCAATCAACTTCGCTACATTTGGCTGAATCTGAGCACAAAATATATCCCTATACACTTCAGAATTCATATCATCAATATACACTAGTGACCCAGTGCCATTGGAAGCCATGCATGTCCATGCCATCACACTGCCTCCACCGTGTTTTACAGATGATGTGGTACGCTTCGGATCATGAGCCGTTCCAAGCCTTTTCCATACTTTTTTCTTCCCATCATTCTGGTTCAGGTTGATCTTAGTTTCATCTGTCCAAAGAACTTTTTTAGATGTTTATTTTGCAAAGTCTAATCTGGCCTTTCTATTCTTGAGGCTTACTGTATGAATGGTTTGCACCTTGTGGTGAACCCTCTGTATTTGGTCTTGTGAAGTCTTCTCTTTATGGTAGACTTGGGTAATGATATGCCTACCTCCTGGAGTGTTCTTCACTTGGCTGGATGCTGTGAAGGGGTTTTTCTTTACCATGGAAAGGATCCTACGATCACCCACCACTGTTGTCTTCCATGGACGTCCAGGCCTTTTTGTGTTGCATAGCTCACCAGTGCATTCTTTTTTTCTCAGAATGTACCAAACCGTTGATTTGGCCACTCCTAATGTTCCTGCTATCCCTAATGTATTTTTTATTGCAGCCTAAGGATGGCCTGTTTCACTTGCATTGAGAGCTCCTTTGACCGCATGTTGTGGGTTCACAGCAACAGCTTCCAAATGCGAATGCCACACCTAGAATCAACTCCAGACCTTTAACCTGCTTAATTAATGAAGAAATTATGAAGGAATAGCCCACACCTGTCCATGAAACAGCTTTTGAGTCAATTGTCCATTTACTTTTGGTCCCTTGAAAAAGAGGGGTCTAAATATTAAAAATCTGTAATTCCCAAACCTTCCTCCAATTTGGATGTGAATACCCTCACATTAAAGCTGAAAGACACCAGTTTAAGTCCATATTCATTATTTAACTGTAACTGGAATAGACAGCTCTGGAAAAAATTAAGAGACCACTGCACCTTTTTCTTTCCTTTCCAAAAAAGTTGACAAGTAATTTTTGAGTGAGGAACAGAAGCGTTCAATTTGCAGTGGTCTCTTAATTTTAACCCTTCTGTTCCTTACTCAAAACCTTCCTTTTCGACTTTTTTGGAAAGGAAAGAAAAAGGTGCAGTGTTCTCTTAATTTTTTCCAGAGCTATATTTTGGTAAACAGCCAAAATAACAAAACTTGTGTCAATGTCCAATTATATCCGGACCTAACTGTAACTATCAGTGGAAGAGATACTGGATATCCTTCAAGACCAAATATAACAACTCTCACATTTGAAAAAACATCAGAAAGTCACAGTACAAGTTAAATAAAAAAACTTGAATGTTGCAAGAAATTTGTAATGGAAAGATAATTAAATGAAAACTCATGAATTACTTTCCTATGTGTTAAAAAATATTTTTCCACATTAACTAGTCTTTATTCGAAAGTCCCCTTACTCCACCATCTGACGCTTTGTGTACACAAGGTCATGTCTGTGTGTACATTTTACAAACATTCTCCCAGGAACATTCCTGTTGATGAATCCCACACTTTGGGTAGAATGATGGAGCACATTAGTTTACACATGGTTTACACATGGTTTACACATGCATGGCTGATGAGTTATCTCCCGGAGTCCAGGCCGCTAGGGAAGAGTGGGGCCCCATATCAATTTTGCTAGGGGCCCCCAAAGGGCTAGAGCCAGCACGGCCGGGGTCCCATGGCCTTTGGATGCTGAACAGCCCAATAACATGTCATGTCATTTAACGGATGCTTTAATACAGCGCGACATTACAGTAAGTAGTAAGTGCCGCATGAATTACATTTAACTCTTTTAGGCGTCAGCCATTAATTGCATGGTTAAAAATCACGACACACTCAGTGAGATGTTGAATATTTTCAAACAGGCATACTATAAAATAGTGGGACAACTTTTTTTCTGAAGTTCTACAGTATGTCATGGGTGCACTCTTGTTTCCAGCAGGGCATGTGTTTAATCACACCGTAGGAAAGACTTTTGGTTAAACACTCCGAAATCCTTATTTGCTTTCCCATAGAGAAACCAGCAATTAATACCTGGCAAAAGGATGGGACAAACTTCCAGAGAAAGTCCACACACGCACAGCGGCAACATCAAGTCACTAACTCCGTGGTTCATTTGTTGATACAGTGTTCTTCAAACATACAATATAGTTTGCAGACCTATAACTAATGATAAAAGCTATAGGAAAATACAAAGACATTACCATGAAATACACGTCAATGTTATTTTGAAATGTGAAGTTGTGAAAAAAGTTTCATAATAATGTGACACTTTTTCTCAAATTATCTTAAAATTAATTCACTTGTTTATTTTATTAATTATATTTATTTCATTTTGACTCCCATGCTCCTCTGTATACATTGTTGAATCCTGGGGAAATATAAGTAAGGATTTAAACACTGTAAAAGTGGCGCCAAAAAGAGTCCCTGAAACTGCATCATGTTACTTATAGTTGTGTTCATGAGTTTGCATACCCTGGCAGAAATTGTGAAATTTTAGCATTACTTTTAAAAATATGATCATGAAAAAAAACTGTCTTTTATTTAAGGATAGTGATCATGTAAAGCCATTTATGATCATTGTTGTTTGGCTCCTTTTTAAATCATAATGATAACAGAAACACCCAAATGGCCCTGATCAAACGTTTATATATCCTTGAATGTTTGGCCTTGTTACAGACACACAAGGTGACACACACACAGGTGAAAATGGCAATTAAAGGTGAATTTCCCACAGCTGTGGCTTGTTAAATTGCAATTAGTGTCTGTGTATAAATAGTCAATGAGTTTGTTAACTCTCACATGGATGCACTGAGCAGGCTAGATACTGAGCCATGGGGAGCAGAAAAGAACCGTCAAAAGACTTGCGTAACAAGGTAATGGAACTTTATAAAGATGGAAAAGGATATAAAAACATATCGAAAGCCTTGCAAATGCCAGTCAGTACTGTTCAATCAGTTTTTAAGAAGCGGAAAATTCGGGGATCTCTTGATACCAAGCCAAGGTCAGGTAGACCAAAAAAGATTTCAGCCAAAACTACCAGAAGAATTGTTCGGGATACAAAGAAAAACCCACAGGTGACCTCAGAAGAAATACAGGCTGCTCTTGGACGCTCTTGGACTTTCCAGCACGACAAAGACCCTAAGCACAAGGCCAAGTTGACCCTCCAGTGGTTACAGCAGAAAAAGGTAAAGGTTCTGGAGCAGCCATCACAGTCTCCTGACCTTAATATCATCGAGCCGCTCTGGGGAGATCTCAAACGTGCGGTTCATACAAGACGACCAAAGACTTTGCATGACCTGGAAGCATTTTGCCAAGACGAATGGGCAGCTATAACACCTGCAAGAATTCTGGGCCTCATAGACAACTATTACAAAAGACTGCACGCTGTCATTGATGCTAAAGGGGGCAATACACAGTATTAAGAACTAAGGGTATGCAGACTTCTGAACAGGGGTCAGTTCATTTTTTTTTCTTTGTTGCCATGTTTTGTTTTATGATTGTGCCATTCTGTTATGACCTACAGTTGAATGTGAATACCATAAGAAATAAAAGACATGTGTTTTGCCTGCTCACTCATGTTTTCTTTACAAATGGTACATACATCTCCGGAAAAAATTAAGAGACCACTGCACCTTTTTCTTTCTTCCAAAAAAGTTGAAAAGGAAGGTTTTGAGTGAGGAACAGAAGGGTTAAAATTAAGAGCACTGCAAATTGAACGCTTCTGTTCCTCACTCAAAACTTTCCTTTTCAACTTTTTTGGAAAGGAAAGAAAAAGGTGCAGTGGTCTCATATTTTTTTACGGAGCTGTATTTTACCAATTCTCCAAGGGTATGCAAACTTTTGAGCACAAGTCCATGTGCCTGTTTGTGTCCCGTGTCGTCAAAACCACTCTCCTTCAAACTTTGGATTTCATGGCTAACTGAGGTATGATGGTGAATCTACTTACATATTATACACATGTAAACAACATATCACACATTCAGCCCGAAATGGGAGATTTAAGAAAAATATTTAGCTAGTTGCAAAAGTCCCTGTGCTAGTTGCGTCATCTTTAACTCTGCAGACACATCAAGAGACAACACAGTTTAACTCTCAGAAAGGGGAAAAAACACACTCAACAAACCCACCATGTCATTCCCAAAAGCATTCAACTAACATCGAGAATTTGGGAGGGGAAGGAAACAATCAAATTGAATGAACTGGAGGTTGGACAAAACGAAGCCACAAAAGCCCAAAATGGGTTTTACCCAGCCTGTTGTATTTCTTCCTGCGCTGTTACATGATTACTCTAAAGATGGACATCCTGTTACGTGGGCCCTAACATGCCATTTGCCCAGCAAACCGTTCCAAAGCACAAGGCTTTTCAGAGTTGTAGTTGGATGGGGGTCGGCTACTCGTGGCTCTTGAGCCACAGGCAGCTCTTTAACCCCTCCCCTGTGGCTTCCTGGCTTAAAATGTAGTTGACCAAATAAAACAATCCTAATGAAGATTAATTGTCCTTTCATTTTCAGTTGGAGTGGAGTATTTAATATGGGGGAGGGCAATTTAAGGGTTTTTGTAGGGTCAAATCTGGTTGAGTTTGGCAGAGTCGGTTCAGCATACACAGGTTTGTCGCGTACAATTGTGTATGTTGACATTATTGTCCATAAATATGTCCCAATCTATGATATTGTTAAAGCCTTGTGTTGTTAAGAATGTAGAATTCAAGTACTTTCAGCGTCAGTGAACCATCTGCCAATAGTGGTTGGGCTGGGCCCACGTAGGCACATGGAGTAATGCAAATACAAGGTGAACCGTAAGTAGGTGAGCAGAACATGATTAAGGCAATATAATTACATCCTCTAATTACTAACCTTGATTGACATAAAAACACACTAGATTTAAAGAACCTTATTGCTATCAGCACAGAAAGGCTGAAAATTCTATGTGTGAATTCCATTGTGGCATCAGGGATGGAGGAGCTTTAAGGACATACATATGTATGTACAGTTGTGTTCAAAAGCTTGCATACCCTTGGAGAATTGATAATATATGTACCATTTGTAAAGAAAACATGAGTGAGCAGGCAAAACACGTCTTTTATTTCTTATGGGATTCACATTCAACTGTAGGTCAAAACAGAATGGCACAATCATAAAACAAAACATGGCAACAAAGAAAAAAATGAACTGACCCCTGTTCAAAAGTCTGCATACCCTTAGTTCTTAATGCAGGTTATTGTCCCCTTTAGCATCAATGACAGCGTGTAGTCTTTTGTAATAGTTTTCTATGGGGCCCCGAATTCTTGCAGGTGGTATAGCTGCCCATTTGTCTTGGCAAAATGCCTCCAGGTCATGCAAAGTCTTTGGTCGTCTTGCATGAACCGCACGTTTGAGATCTCCCCAGAGTGGCTCGATGATATTAAGGTCTGGAGACTAATGGCCACTCCAGAACCTTCACCTTTTTCTGCTGTAACTACTGGAGGGTCAACTTGGCTTTGTGCTTACGGTCATTGTCATGCTGGAAAGTCCAAGAGCATCCCATGCGCAGCTTTCGTGCAGAAGAATGCAAACTGTCTGACAGTATTTTCTGATAACATGCTGCATTCATCTTGCCATCAATTTTCGCAAGATTCCCTGTGCCTTTAGAGCTCACACACCCCCAAATCATCAGTGAGCCACCACCATGCTTCACAGTAGGGATGGTATTCTGTTCAGTATAGGCCTTTTTGACCCCTCTCCAAACATAGCGCTCATGGTTGTGGCCATAAAGCTCTATTTTAGTCTCGTCACACCAAATTACAGTGTGCCAGAACTGTGAAGCGTGTCAAGGTGTTGTCGGGCATATTGTAACCGGGCTTTTTTGTGGCAACTCGACCATGCAGCTCATTTTTGTTCAATTATCGTTGTATTGTTCTCCTTGAAACAACCACACTGCCTTTTTCCAGAGCAGCCTGTATTTCTCCTGAGGTCACCAGTGAGTTTTTCTTTGTATCCCGAACAATTCTTCTGGCAGTTTTGGCTGAAATCTTTCTTGGTACCTTGTTACACAGGTCTTTTGACAGTTCTTTTCTGCTCCCCATGGCTCAGTATCTAGCCTGCTCAGTGCATCCACGTGAGAGGTAACAAACTCATTGACTATTTATACACAGACACTAATTGCAATTTAACAAGCCACAGGTGTGGGAAATTCAATTTTAATTGCCATTTTCACCTGTGTGTGTCACCTTGTGTGTCTGTAACAAGGCCAAACATTCAAGGGTATGTAAACTTTTGATCAGGGTCATTTGGGTGATTTCTGTTATCATTATGATTTCAAAAGCAGCTAAACAACTATGTGATAATAAATGGCTTCATATGATCACTAACCTTTAATAAAACTGAACATGAACTGCATGTTCAGTCATATTTTCAAAATCAATGCCAAAATTTCACAATTTCTGCCAGGGTATGCAAACTTATGAGCACAACTGTATATAGGTGGAGGAATAACACAGCTTGTGGGGCCTCCAGCGGGTGGTGGAGAAGACAGCCCATCACAGGGGCCTCCAGCAGGTTCTGGAGACAGACAGTAACAAGGGCCTCTAGCAGGTGTATGAGATAAAAGTCCAGGCACGTGTTTCGGCCAACCAACACAATGAAGGCTTTTTAAAAAGAGCACCTGTGGTAGTTTGACAACTATGGAATACCTGAAGCACTCCTGTTAACACTTCAGCACTTTCTTTTTAGTTGGCATCAATCTCCAGGAAATATTGATGCCTTTCACCTGTTCCTGTTTCCCTGGGGTATAAATATGAGGTTACACACATGAAAAATCCCTTTGTCATCCATCACCATGAGAAAAACCAAAGAACTTTCAGCTGAATGGAGACAGCTGTTGACCTACACAGATCAGGTGAAGGATGTAAAAAACACATGGTCAGTTGAAAATACCACTAAACACAGTCGGGGCAGTAATCTAAAAGTTTCGTAAGTCCAGAACAGTTTCAAATTTACCAAGAGGACATGTGCATATTGACCCCACACATGGTGAGGAAGAGGGTGTTGGAGGCAAGAATCCAAGGATCACAGTTTCCGAACTGCACAGCCTAGTGGAATCTTGGAGTTATCAAATCTAAAAGATCAAATGTTAGACGCCACCTCCATGTCAACAAGCTCTTTGGATGGGTTGAACGAAAGAAGATCACGAATTGGAACTACAGTTGAAATCATGTGTTGAGGTCAGATGAGACAAAAATGTACATTTTGGCCAGGGACACCATCAGCATATTTGGAGATAGAAGGAAACTGCATACAAGGAAAAGCACCTGATACTCTCAGTAAAGTGTGTTGGTGGATGCTTTGGGGCTTTTACTCTGAAAGCAGTCCAGGGGCTCTTGTTAAGATTGTTGGTATAATGACTTCCACTGAATACCAGGATATTCAAGCCCACAACCTGGTTGCCTCTGCCAGGAGATAGAGACTTGGCTGTGGCCGGGCCTTTCAATAAGACAATGAACCCAAACATAATTGTGGGACCAGAAAATCAATGTTTTACAATGGCCAACTCAGTCTCTGGACTTAAATCCAGTGGGAAACCTGTGGTCCGAATTGAAGAGGGCAGTTAACAAGCGCAAACCTAAGACAATCAAGAATCTTGAAAAGCATGCTCTATGGAGATCCCCCCAAAAGCATGTGCAAACCAAACCTTACAGGACGAAGCTCAGTGCTGTCATCCACTCCAAGGGAGGTTTCACAAAATATTGATTGTAGGGGTGCGAAAAATGTTGAAACCTATGTCTTTCAGAAACGATTGTAATTTATTGTGTTGAAATGAACGCTTCTCCTTATGTTTCAGCCCAGAATATTAATTATTGTTTGTACTTTTTACATTCACATTCATTCAGTTTCATTAAAGGTGCCAAAACATCTTGAGTTGACCGTATACCTAGGTGGCAGAACATTAAACGCAAGAATAAAAAATAAAATGAAGAAACATACATGAACAAAGTAGCCTTTAGCGCAGTGGTTCCCAACCAGGGGTACTAGGACCCCTCGGGGTACTTGGCCTCTCCACAGGGGGAACCTGAAAACACTCATGACACCATAGGCTTACTAGTGAAATTAACATAAGGGCGTACATCAGGGGTACTCCAAGCAGTGCAAAATCTTTTTGGGGGTACTCCACCTTTCTTCACTGCTTTAGCGGATGGTTACAGCTATGCCTTTTGGCAGTGCGCTATGAGAAACTGTAGGTTGCAGGACATAGTAATAAAATTGTTTCGCGCAGATGTTGCTGTTGTTATTTCGACCTTTAACTTGAAATAATTGAGCAAAAGCTCTTTTCCAGCAAATCTTATGGAAGCGAGCCCATACATTCTCACCTTTTTTGGTAGTATAGCTTCATGCTCCTTCACGTGAATTATGACAATGGAACGTTATTTTAACTCACTATTCCTATAATTTACTAAAATAAGTCAGGAAAACCCATAAAGATATCATAAAAACACCTTTTTAATTAGCACAGGTGGCAAAACAGTTGAACTAAAGGATAATGTTAAAATACAGCCTGCTCTTAAAAAAAATGTTTTCAAAATGACAAAGGGAAGGCAAGTCATGTTTACGATGACTTTCATTTACTCAACAAAGACGATTAGATTTCACCCTCAGCAACAAACGCTCCTCCTTTTAACAAAAGTTCAGGCCTTGATCCAAAGGAAAAACCTAGTTTAGCGCTGCCCTCTGGTGACATTTTCTGGAGTGGCACCCGAGCACCAATTTGTGCCACACAACAACACAACACAAATTATACGAAATGTGGACACGAAAAAAAGATCTATTCAAAAAAGATCCGAGGCTACAGCCCGGACGTCCAGGCCTAACAACGCCACTGGGCGTGGGTAACACGGGTAACAGACACAGGACAAGTGTTCAGCGCCCTTGAAGCCATTTCATTAAGATGGACAGAGGAGATTTTGGAGAAAACGACCTGCTCTTCAAGGATGCCTTGCTGCCTTGCATGGTATCTGGAGCGGCCTTCCGGTGGCGGTTTGGGAGGAACGTGTGCGTGTAGTCGCAGCTTTGGCGGCCTCTCCACCTTTCTCCTCCTTCCTTTATTTCTCCCTCTTTGGCTGCTGCGTCGCGGGGGCAGAGCAGCAGTGTGGGCAGCAGGCTAGGGACTTGTTTACATTACGAGAGAGAGAACAAAAGGCTACATAATCTTATCTTGGTTTGCATAATCATTTCCGCAGCGTTTGCATTTACACGGCGTGTTCAAGACGTACAACGCAGGACTGTCAAGCGATATGCGTGTGCACTGCACATAAACTTAATGGAGTTCCGGTGGCTCTATGGAAAATGTGTCGCGCTACCTCGGAAGGTGGCGTCTCAAGCTATTGATATTTCCTGAGGCTGACAAAGCCTTTTTGACAGAGTTTTTCCTGAGGCTGACAGATGATGGTTTCCCTAACATTTGTCCTTGTAACTGAGATAGATTTTCCTTACTCTGACAAATGACAGAGGTTTTCTTGGCGGATGACCTGATGGATGTCCTAAAATGGACACTGTATGGCATGAGGAAGCCTCGGAAATGCTTTCCACTGGCACTGCTCCCTATACACACAATCGAAGAATGCGTGAGGAGAGAGGGAACACATCTCAACTTAGTTGCAGACCTACAGTTGCAATTCATCACCTGGGATGAACAACAGCTTGAGTGTCGAAGACTTCTGTACTGGTTTCATTTACAAACAACAGTTTCAGTGAATTACCTGAGACAGTTATCTTAGTGTCAGCGATTGGTTTTCTATGTTTCATCCAAATTTCAGTTTAACATTTAGAATTGATTACCCGGGTTGAACTGGTTGAGGTTCAAGGCCTTCTGAAGAAGCTGAGCGTGCAGCGACATAACCTTGGTGATGGTGCTGGCTTTCCACAGTATACAGGAAGGGACGTGGATGAAGCTGAGAGAAACAGCATGCCAAGCCCCGTCTCGTGACCTTGAAGGATGTCGACGAGGAGAAGCTCCATAACCGCAGGCAATGACTCCAACGGGGGGGTAACCGGGAAAGTTGTCCCGGGCCCAGGCCTAGGGGGGGCCCATTTGATTGGCTTAAATAAAATTATCAGTCAGTCAATCTTAGTATTCAGTACTGTTGAGAAAGTTACACAGTTATTAAACAGAAGAATTGCATGGATGAAGGGATTCATGTTTTTTCTCTTTGCTGTTTTTTTCTATATAGTGTTATGATTCAACCTTTTTCTGTAAACATGGTTTGTTCTACCAACAGCCAATCAGAGTGATAACCTAACACCTACAGCCAATCACAGTAATACCCTAACACCAGCACCAACGCAATTCCAGCAAATTCTGTTCCAGCAATCCGTTCCAGCCATTCGCCTGGCTTTCCTCATTGGTTTATTTTGTAATTTTGCATTTTACCTGGATGATATATATAGCATAAGTACGCCACAGGGAGCGTAGATCACTTACTGTAAGAAACTATAATGGCAGCTAGAGACCGACGACAAACTGCCAAATCCTCCCTTGTCTGCTACAGGATACACTACGAAAACGTCAAAGAAGCGAAAGAAGACTTAGACTAGCTCTTTATAGCTAGCAATCAGGATCCCTAAGTTAACGTTAGCAAGGCTAAGAATAACGTCCAACCAGGAGCACAGAAATGCAAGGACAAATGTTAAAGAGAACGTCAAAATATGTGTAGCAGTTCAGTAATGGCTGTTTGTGACATAGTAGGTTATGAATTGAAAAGATGTAACATAATAAATTGCCTGTGTTGAAAACAAAGTGATTTGAATGTGGCCTAGCTATGAATTAAAACATTAAACAATAATGGTTTGGGTCCTAAACGTTCAATTTTGTCCCAGGCCCTGGGATTCTCGTTGGCGTCTCTGCCGCAGGTGGGGCGGAGCCACGTCCTTCCGCCCCAAGTGGCTGTGGACGTCCCCCGGCGGTGAGGTCAACCGCGCCCCACTTCCGCTCCAGCTTGGACCGCTTGGCCTCCAGCGGTCGACGAACTTCTGCATCCCATTAAAAAATGTAGGAACACAGCTGCCACATGAAGGTCCGATTCAGCTGGAGACCCTCAGCAGAGCAGCTAAATTAGGTGCCTGATGATTCCCCAGCTCAGGAAAACATGGCGGCTGACTTGGATCCGCCAGAGCTGGAGCAACAGACCCGGCCCGCGTACACCAGCCCTCAGGAGAGTTCATCCCCCTTGCACTTTTCTACATTTTGTTGTGTTACAACGAAGAAATTAAATTGATTAAATGCAGAGTTTTTGCCTCTGATCAACACATGAAATGGCCAAAATGTCCAAAGTGAAAAATTAAATCTGCTAATTGTTTTAAATGAAGTGCAAATATAAAACAGACAATAACTGATTGCGTAAGTATTCATCCGCTTTAGTCAATATTTGGATGAGACACATTTGGCAGCAAATAAAGCCATGAGTCTATTTGGATAAGTCTCTGTCAGTTTTTCCACATCTGGACACAGAAATGTTTGCCCATTCTTCTTCTTTCTTCCAGTGTGGCTTTGTCTGTATGTTTGGGTTTATTGTCATGCTGGAAATGAATCTTCTCCCAAGTTCCAGATCTATTGCAAACTTCAGCAGGTTTTCTTCAAGGATTTCTCTGTACTTTGCTGCATCCATTTTTCCCTTGTTCTTCACAAGCTTTCCGGGCCCTGACGCAAAGAAGCATCCCCATAGCATGATGCTACTACCACCAAGCTTCATGGTTGAGATAGTGTTCCCAGGATGATGTGTTTATCTTTCGCAAAATATAGTGCTTTGCGTTGAGGCCAAAAAGCACTATTTTGGTCTCCACAGACCATACAATCTTCTTCTACCTGGTCTCAGAGTCTCCCACATGTCTTCAGGCAGACTCTCACAAAGGGTGTGAATACTTATGCAATCATTGATTTTATATTTGTAATTAATTTGCAGCAAATTGCAGATTTTATTTTTAATTTTGAAATGATGGACTTCGTGTTGATTAGTGACAAAAATTCCTAAATAAATTCAAATCAGACTTTTTTGTTCAAATTCACCCAGGGTGGCAACAATTTTGGAGGGGTACTGAGTTAGTGTTCAGCAAAGTATATAGTACATAAATAAAATATCTCTTGTTGGAAATAGCAAATAGTTGTTTGAATCTTTTCAAGAAAATCAAGCCTATTCTTAGTGTTTTTTTCATCAAAGTGAAGAGCTGCGTGTGTGCACCTTGCTCTTATATTCTTTGCTAGTTTAGTGAGTTCATATCAATGTTAATTCAGCCAATAATGAGCAAAACATCTGCGTTTCTAGCCATCTCCAAAACGTAAGACAGAAGGGCTTTGTCTTGAAGGGAACTTATCAGTCACCTTTTCAGTCTGAAGAAGTGGCTAATGAAATATCAGTCTTTTCCATGTTTTTCATCTAAAGTTTCACATTTTATGTTAAGTCCACATTATCAAATAGCCACAGTAGCCAGCTAGACCACTGTTAAAAATGTAAGTTAAAAGTAAGTACAGCCTGAGTGTTCACAATAATTGCATGCTGGAAGCTGCACAGGATTTATTTTTCTGTGCCATTCAAGGTTGCACTCAGCAGACTGGAATTTGGCACAGTGGCAGACAAAAATTGAGAAAACATTGCTAGGTACCTACTCATAGCTCACATGTCTCTATTATAGACGCAGGAATGGTATAACAATGATAAAAAATGACTAAATAACACCAAAGTACTACATTTTATTTATATTAACATTTTCAATTTCAGCTTAAATATTGCTGGAAAATGTGTTTAAAAACAATGTTTGTTTAAAATATATCAGCTAATCACAGGTTATTTTTTTCACATTATCATAATAGCATTCAAAATAAACACAAAGATGTATGCAGATATTGGCTATTGGAAACATCTAACATTCTTTACGCAATGTGACGAATAAACATTCCTCAGGTGTTCGTTTCAAACAACATTATGGGGTTAAACGGTGGACAAGGGCGGCCCCTGCTGTTGACCTGTTGAAATTGTATTCATGCAAAAAGCGTTGCTATGGGGCCTCGAAGAACTTCTATTTGCATGGATCTGGTGCAACCCCGCTGCTGGATACGTAAGGTTATTGATATAACAAATATGGTGGATTTGGTGCTTGGATGAAAATATTTAATTACACAGCATGCTAATTAAGGCGTTAATAAACCCAAAGAGATTTATTTATTTTATTTACATTGTTAATGAAAAATTGCTGCTCTGGTATTTAAAAAAGAACACTAAAATGCCATGTTTCAAGTGAAATGGAAGTATGAACTAATCCAAGCAAAATAAATCTAATCAAAGCAAAACACCCTGGAAAAAGTGCGTGTAGGTTTTTTCTAGGGAGTTTTTCCTAGCCACTACACTCTTCAATGTTTTACCCTGGAAACGCTTATAAGGACTTTGTGACAGCTGGTGTATAAAAGGCTTTATAAAATAACAGTAATTGATTGTATTGTTGATTCAATGTAACAGTTGGTCAAAATGTCAATTTACTCCAACGCAAACTTTGTTTTAATTTTTTTTTTAACTGGTATTCCATTTCTATTTTGCAAACGTGGGTTAATGAAAACTGGTTTAACTACCATGAAGGTAATGTGGCCTATTTCATAAGGTTATAATTCAGACCTACAGTATTGCACATGTTTTAAGAGATGACGCAAGATATTTAATGAAAAGACAGATTTTTTACAAAAAAAAAAAGGGAATGCGAGTTGACTCTGGCAAAAAACGTGTTTGACATAAGCTTATATAGGCTGGTGTTACGATAAGGTTAGTCTGTGGTGGGTCTATCATTCATGCAAGTCATGTTTAAAGAGCCCATCCCTAACAAAAAAAACATTCATGAAAGGAATAGCATCTGTCCAGCTAAATAGCGCATGTGCTGATCATTAGCAATATTGATGTCCAGATGCGCTGCTGTCTTCATCAGCACTGGGACCAGTTATTGTGGAGGGAATTCAACCAGTGGGGGAGCGGCCCGTAGCGGCTGGCTAAAGTGAACCAGTTATATGCGCTCATCATTTTGGGAAATAAATGCACACTAGGCAGGCTACTATTGAAAAGTATGCATAATATAATTTGGGATCAATTAAAATTGATGGCCTTTAGTGGTTGTTTCTGAGGGAGGGGTTTGCCAAGAAAGCTACCATTGACATATCAAAAGGACATAATATTGAGGAAGGTTGTTTTTTATCCGCACTTTCTTTATCTGTTTAATTGATTTTTATCTGTAGGATTTTAAGAATGCATGGAGTGCCCGAGGCTGCAGTGAATACATTGGTGTAAGCTTGTAAAAGGGTTATAAACATGTACATGTACAGGGATTTGTTAGTAGGAACGATTACATTTTATTTTTATTTCGTCCTGATCCGCGGCTATGTAGCCTACTGCAGGCCTACAACTGAATTATAGAGCTGTGTTAACCGCGCGGTAGCACTGTCTGGCGAATGCTTTTGTGAAAATTAATGTTGAACCATTCGATGAATATTATTTGAATTCTACTGTTAATCGGGGGATTCCGCAAATGTAGCCTATAGCCTATTAGAAGCGGCTCATATAAAAACCTGGTAGCCTGCTGTAATTAGGCTATTCAAAATTAAACTGTGGCATGGCTGTTCCTCTGTAGGTTACGTTCACCCAACACTAATCATTAGTGGGACAATTAATCAGTAGAACTATAATTTGGCCTCAGTTGAGCTAGCTATAAGTTGAGAAAACGAGGGCTATTCAAAGGAGTATGGATCAACTGTTTTAGTATACGCTCTTTGTGATGTTGATTTTGTTAAATGGCTATAATTTGATATTTCGGAAATAAGAAAAAAAATTACCCTAGCGTTAGAATTAAGATATAGCTTAATAATTTTTAGACATAAGTTGCTTAATCGCGAGAACAGGCTATTGAACACAACTACAACATTTTGTAACAGAATAAAATAATAAGCTACTGTTTTGGGGGTGTTATTAGGGAAGAGGGCAAATCTTAAACCATTAGCCTGCGTAAATTAGGGTAGGTGTGCGGTCAAAACCGACAACTATTCGTGGACTTAAGACCCCAGCCACTGCATGAAATGTGTCCGCATAAACACATGAAAGTTTGAACAGTTTACTCTATCTCTTGGTTCACCAACCCTTGAGGAATGAGACCACGTGATATAGCGGGGCGGTCGAACTAGCCTGCAAGCCATTTTGGGAACAGTCAAGTGTTGCGCTATTGCTCTATGCATAGGCTACTGTTTCGTAGGCTTACGCACCGAACAACCTATTTGGGCCGGCATTTTTCAAAATCTGCGTTAAATTCCTGTCTCTTCGCTTATTAGGTTATTTTCCTAGCTGTTGAAAATTTAATCCGCGCTGCGTTTTTGCGACTGCCATTGAACTGCATTTGTAGCTCGTTCCAAGATGGCCGCTTGGGTAGCATTCATTTTTTTCTGATCGACTTCTAACTTTCATTGTCCATCAGATTGATTCAAAAACGCTCAGACCTTCGGAATATAATCGATTAGGTATGTATTTACAGAACTTGTAATCGTAACATTAAATAATATAAATGTATATTGTAAATTGTATAGCTTTGCAAATCCAAGACTAGTGCGGGCTGTCTGATGAATCGTAAACATCGTCAGTGCGCAACACGGTCACTCAAAGCGCACAACATTGTAGAATGTTACATTATCGCTATGGTTAGACTATATGTTTGTGATGTTTCGCTTGGCAAATAATTTAGATAAATTAAGCTGTATCAAATTTGTTCGTAGCAGCCAATGTAAACAGATATGCACAGAAGCATCCAAGTTGGCGTCATACCAAGCGGATTTTCAATCAGTTCTCCTCAACAGGCTCATTTGGCTGTTTATTGAAAGTTGTACAAAATATGACTAAACAGTCTTTCAAACTGTGCGTGTTTTTTTCCAATAGGCCTATAATAGGCGTTTTAATTCTGTCGCTGAAAATTAACTTGGGTTTGGAAGCTACAGGCTATATCATAGACCAGAGATACACAACCCTGGTCCTTGAATGCCGAAGCCACTTCATGTTTTTGATTTACCATACCTGAAAGAGGTGTGCTGCCTTTAATCTCTGATAACAGATTTATTAGCGCTTTTCCTCTGGTGTGGTGTCCGGATGGAACAAAACCCTGATCAACCAGCGGCAATCTTGGAACAAGGTCTGCTGACGTAGACCTAGCCTGCTTTGTAGAAATGTTGTTGACCGGACTTTTCTTTTTTTGAAAAAACAAATTAGCATTATCACGAGTATATTTAGACAGTAAGTCGTTCAAATATGCCAGATTCCCTTTCTATCAATTCAGTTGGTTTATGAGCAGAGATTTGTATTCACACACTCGGATGCTGTTCATCAGGTTTTGTCCCAAGAATAGGCTATTCAATCACTAAGATTTTATGGATAGTTGGTTGATCGATTTGGAGCATTTGATGTTAGTATAGGTAGAATATCTGAGTTGAGATGTTGGATTAACAATTCCGTCCATTAACAATGATATTTGGATATAGCCTACCCTTCAATATTGGTAGTATCAATGTATTTATTTGGTCTCTGTTTTGCAAGCACGAGAAGGCTAGACCTTTGCAACTGATGTGTGGTGGTGAACATTTGAAATCATTTTGAAATGTGTGTCGTGTGATTAGGTTTACATGTCTTCGTTACTAATTGGCAACTTTTGGTCTATATTCAGAGCACCTCCCGAATCTAATTTGAAATTTAATAACTATATTATTTCGTAACAAAATTAAATGCAATGGTTTAAAATATTATGTTACCAAACATAAAAGCTTTCTTTATCTTTTTAGATAGGCTAGACCAAGATCATGCCTTTATCAATCGGATAAACTAAATGCTTTTAGGCTAGGCTACTTTAACTGATCAACCTTAATTTCATGAATCCATACGGTTGACGACTTTATCGTTTGAGTGACGGCAATAGATTGAGGCTTCTGAATAACATAGCATGAATCTATCTTTTGAAATGATTAATACGTCGTAGACATTGGATTTATTCTTTCGGTTACACATTTCCTCCAAACGGGTAATTGTTTTTCAACTTTCTTCGATTCGTCAGCCAGAAATGTGATTCTTTTTATTTATTTATTTATTTTCCTTAAAATGCGATTGGCTTTTACAACTTGTCTGAAACAAGCTTTGGAATAACTATCGCAAATTATGAGGGTCAGTTATATCCAGATCAACTCTGTGGTTGCGTTGTGTAGCCTACATTCAAGAAATATATCGTTCATTTGCATAATTTGGCGGTTGATGATAATTTCCTTCGTTTACAACTACAGTTTAGATTTTGTAAATTTAAGCAATGCAGTTAATGGAATGCCTAGTTCAATAACACATTTAATGACCAACATTGGAAGTAGAGGTCTTCTGGTCACTGTAAACTGTTGTTTCGAGAAGCATTATAATTGACACATTCGGAGATGGCCTACCTAACGAGATGTTCGGGTTTCTTGACAGGTGTATGGCGGGTTTGTGATGGATGTGTCAAACGCCAATTGCAAATATGTTTTCACTCGAATATGGCTTTCTTGGTCTCACTTTCGGTTGAAAAGATGGGCTGAGCTATTCCGTTTAGTTGAACACTGAATATGTGTGAGACACATTAGATGTAGTTGGTTTCGACTTAACACTGCCGGCGTGAACATTTGTCATAATGCTGTACATAAACCGCATGACCTATGATTCATATATTTGGTCACCAGTTTAGGTGCTCGGAGTTTTCGAGTGTGCTGCGTGTTTTGTGTCGTCTACCATTCGAAATTTTCGATTTTTCCATGGATTGCTCTGTGGACATTGGAGATAAGGACTTTTCAATAAATTAACATAATGATCAGCTGATTGGTAGATGCTTCAAGCCAAAGTTAAATAAACGGTTAGGACTAACTTGATATCATTTTTCAAACAGGAGGTTTATTGGAGCTCATTGAGAGATTCGTTTAGATGTGTGTAAATCCCGTTGCCAATTTGTTGCCTGAATCTATACAATATAATTACTACTTGATCTGCGGCTAGATAAATATTCACATAAACATTCATATGTGGTCGTTAAGCTTACACATGTACGTCAAACATTTTCTGAATAAATAAAATGTTCATTTGTCTCAGTTTAAGTGCTACTGTTAGAATCGATCCATAAAAGCCTCATGAATGGCAATATACGTTTTGTCTTATCAGATCAAGCCTGGGGTTTTGTATTCCCAGGCCCAATAGCTTACTACTGGACTGCATTTCTGCGGATCCTGGGTCCTGGCAATTGCTGCGGTCGGCATTTACCTGGCGCGAGAGATCATATTGACAACTTTTGGAAGATTGTGTATAGATTTTTTTTTGTCCTGGATATTCTTTGGAATCATTTTGTTAAGCAGCCTTCCTACATTAAAAGTACTTATTTGGCATGCTTTCCTGTGTTCTACCTCTCATAGCCCAACTATTATCTCATTGCAGTACACATAGCCTCTGTGTGGTCTCGATTAAACATACTTTTTTCTCTTCATAATGGACATTTTCATTTGGCGTAACCATACATTGAAAGGATAACGTACAGTACACACACACACACACACACACACACACCGCACATCACATTTAAAACAGCCAGCGGATCCTGCACACCAAAGACATGAGGAAATTTATAATTTACACGCAACTGACGAATTTCCAAACTGCACTACTGGAGTGTAATGCTGAAAGCGAGGGCTGTCAATCACGTGGAAATCTTTGTAGGCGAATTAGGCCTACTTCAAATATAATTTGATGATAGTTTACTACGGTGTCAGTAAATAAGTATTGATAATGTAAAGAACTGGAGAGCACGTCAGACAACCTTTCCAATAGAAAATGACGTCTTGGAAAAGGAAGAGGAGCTACTTGTGCTTACGGTGCTGAGTGAGCGTTTTGTGTTTCAATAAATAGTGAATACTCTCCTCTGTAAATCGTTTCGTTCCCAAAGTCGGTCCTAGTATGCAAAACGCAGCTGATGAGTGACCGTTCTCTCTCACTCCATGCTGGTCTCTTAAACCAGTTATCATATTGATATATGCCAGTAATATATCTACCGATAGCCTAATATAACGGACAACTTGAGAATCTGGTTATTTTACAGATTTGTTTTTTTAATGGATGTTGCTGTCGTCTATATGGGCGCAAAATGGCTGGGAATTGCTGTTAAGTTCGCTGCGTCACAAAGGCGTCGGACTAAATGGGCTAATAACATTGCGGGACTGCTGCTGGGCTCCGGACCAGTTCTTGAGGAAGACGGACGGAAAGCCCAAATGGTGCGGTATATCAGAAGCTGTCAGGTCCGTGTCTAAACGGGATAAAAACAAATCCTCGTTTAAATCGAACTGGAAGCTGGAGAAGAAAATGTCTGGATTTTCATGACAAGCATGAATAGACTGCTCTTATGTAACAAAAGCTAGCCTACTTAAATACTTGAGGTATTGGAAGTGGTTTTTGTTTTTCGTTTTAACATGAACTCAGTGGAATTATGTGGCCTAGGTTCGCATGGCATGTATGCCTACAGAAGCCCAGTGTACAATAAAACATTAACGAAAACGCTTTCACTTCTCAGAGCACATTGCCGCGCTTTTCTAATGTGAACCGTATAGATATGGAAACTATAACTTGTAATTTCTGCGGCGGAGCAGTGATCTAAGACGCTGCAGCGAGGGATCACATACGACCCACTGCTCTTTCAGCACTCACCACTTTTCTTTCCAATGGAGCGTAACACTAAACGTTTATTAATTTCTGCTTTTGAATAGGATTTGACCATTTTTTGACGATGCACAGGACAACAAGAATCAAGATTACTGAACTCAATCCACATTTGATGTGCGTCTTGTGCGGTGGCTATTTTATCGACGCAACCACCATCGTGGAGTGTTTACACTCATGTAAGTTGTCGGTTGAATGTCATACGCAAAGTTTCAATATATGGTTATTTGGTTGTCCTTGTTGGAGAAACATTTGAACAACCCTTTTGGTGTCAGGTAGAACCCATTCCTTACATGACGTATTTAACAGGGTTCCACCAGGAATCAAAAGCAGTTTCATGTGGACATTGTTTTCGGAACTTTTCCCAATGGGTATTTTTTTTAATTGCATAAAACCTGAATAAGCTAATCGCAATCAGTGCTTATTTTGAATTAGTTCTTTGGCTTGATGTAACCTATGAGTGGTGGTGAAATTTTTCTGATTCTTATGTTATGTTTTCAGTCTGTAGAATGTGCATTGTTCGTTACCTTGAGACCAGCAAATACTGTCCAATTTGTGATGTCCAAGTTCACAAAACAAAACCCCTTTTGAATATTAGGTGAGTAGCGTATTGATAGGGCTTTTCACAGATTATACTTTATTTAAAATGAATGTTTGAATGTTAATGTGATAACATAGAGCTCAAAACATTGAAGACCATATTGTAATATTGAATTGAATATCTCTTTTTCCAAAAAATAAGAAATGGTGCATCATTACAATGGCAAAAATCATCATATAAATACTATATTTCAGGTCCGATAAAACCCTTCAGGACATTGTTTATAAGTTGGTACCAGGACTTTTCAAAGGTCAGTACATTTTCCCGATCATCCGTTTAGATGGATCCATAACTACTCAACTCCACCGTAAAACATTAAACCTTAATACACTACTTTCTTTACAGATGAAATGAAACGAAGACGGGATTTTTATGCTGCACATCCTTCCCTTGACGGTAAATCAGTTGTTGAATGGCGAATCATGTTGAAGATATCATTGCTCCTTGCTCTGTTGCTTTGCTCAAGTGTTGGTTCACTTGAAACTTGGTTTTTGATTTTTTTTTATGTTTCGTAGCTGGAAATGTATCCAATGAGGAGCGAGGCGAGGTGGCAGATGAAGAGAAGACAATTATTACAGATGATGAGATAATCAGCCTGTCCATTGAATTTTTTAATCAGAGCAAGTAAGGCTTTGTTCAAACCGCCTAAGACTTAAAAAATGCTGCCCCACCCAGAATGCTTGTCAATTATTTCTGTACTCATAATTGCGTATTTTACTTTTCTTAGGGTGGTGAAGGAGAATGACAAAGATATGGCGAAAGAGGTGATTTAAAAAAAAAATTCAACAAAACACGCTTGATTCCGGATACTAATGAAGTTCACTATCTAAATCCACATATCATTTTTTCTAGATGATTGACAAGCGATACTTGCAATGTCCGGCAGCTATGACGATAATGCATCTAAGGAAATTCCTTCGAAGTAAAATGGATATTCCATGCACCTATCAGGTGACCAATCATATTGAATCACATTATTAATGTCATTATTTCAAATTCTGTAAACAACCAAACTGTCTGAAATGTTTTGCAATTTTAGTGAAAATGTAGATTGGTTCAATTTAGAATTACATTTGGGTTTTAAAAAATACAGGACTGATTAGTTGGACTCACAGATGGTCTTTCTCTCTGTTGTTTACAGATAGAAGTTATGTATGAAGACGAACCATTGAAGGATTACTACACATTAATGGACATTGCATACATCTACACATGGAGAAGGGTAACACTGAAACAAAATGCTCTGCTTATTTATAAAGGGGTAGTATACCTAAATATAACGTTAATTAACGGTGGTTCCAGTCATTAATTAGCTTCTCGAGGCAATGTGTTCACTTCAGATGTATTTTTATAAAGCTTACACGTTTATTTCTAAATACCTTTTTTTTGGGGGGGGGGGTTCAGAGGTCATTCTTAAACCTGTTTTGGCTCATCTGAGGAAACACATAGTAACCTGTACATGTCAACTCACGGTGACCTCTGCACGCGTTTCAGAACGGGCCGTTGCCGCTGAAATACCGGGTACGAATGGGCTGCAAGAAGATGAAGACGAGCAGCCCGAGAGACGGGACCCAAACCACACCGTGTGAAGGTGGAGGACCCTCTGACCCTGGTGCTGAGAAGCACCCGAGCCCGGGCCCCGAAGCCTCCCCCTGCGCCTCGCCCAGCGCGAGCACCGCCCTTGTTCAGTCGTCACCGTGTACACACCTCGCCCACCTCTCGGCCACTGGCACGTCGAAAAGCGGCATCTCGACAAAAGTGGTCCCAAATGGCCAACTGCCTTTCAGTAACCAGGTCCGGAAGGGCTCCCTCAGTGTCGGGTCTTCGGGCTGATCCGCTTCTGGACTTTCAGAGACTTTCACAACAACACGGACTGTAGAAGTGTATTTTTGTGCCATACCTTTGTCGTTTTTATATAATTCTATATGGACTATATTTTTGTTCATTTGTGTGAGGAAGACTATGAGAGACCGTGGAAAGACTTGATAGAATTTGACCGGGGGCGTCTGCGGATTGTGTTTGAAATGTTTTGCCCCCCACGGGCCAATGTGCCATTTGTTTTGGAATATGGAAAAAAAACATCAAATCGCAGATTTAAGACCTGGACATTTTCATAATTCCCAATTCATTGTATGAATTGACAAATACTGTTTTGATTGAAATTAAAATGTGTATTTGGCTTTGTCGACGTCAGTGCTCAACACAAAAAGCAAAAAGTTTGACTATTGTGCACTGCGTGCATGTAATAGTGAATTTAATAAACACAATCTGATTGTGTTTTGGATTTACGGGTGCAGGCTGCATAGGTACTGCTGTTCAATGGCAATTCTCCTGTAGAGTTCAACTTCCAATTTAAATGGTTCATCACTCGGAAAGTTGTCCGTGGGCGAACATTTGTCTGTCAAGAATCTAAAGTAGTAGTTTTTTTCATGGCCAAATCACCTTTAAGTCAAACTTTTAATATGGAGTCATTTCAAGTGTTTCCCATATTCTTTTTATGTTGTTAATATATTTTTATGGTAGTAGAGGCTAAAGTTGTAATGGCTGTTTGAAGAACTGAACCATGAATACGGTCCATATACGTCTTTCTGCTGAGGAACCATCCAACAACAAGAAAAAAGAAATATAATAATAATAATCGCAAAATTCGCCTTTTAACTTAATAATTTACAGGCTAGTCAATACAAACTGATTCTTGAATGTTTTATCTTAGTAGACTACATCTTCTTAGGCTAAATCTTCACGATTTATATGCCAAAAGTGATTTTGTAGGTTGTAAATCTTTCAACCATCATTCTGAGCTGATGGTTAGTCCGTATTGGATCAGTAGCTTTATAATACATGGATTTGAGTGTTACAATCTCTTCACTCCATAATAAAAAAAGAGACGTTTGGCTGAAAAGGAGTAACCAAAATGTGCCTTGTTACAATATTGTTTCAGTACAGATATGAATTAAATGTGCATCCGTCAACCTACTTTGGCATAGGCATTTCTTCGTTACTGGACTAGAATCTTTGTTCAGCACAATACTGCATTGAAGAGAATGTGGAAGGCATAACATATACAATGTCGGCAAATGGAGATTTATAGGAGTCGATAGGACATATATTCAATTGCCATTATTTAGAGATTATTTTGCCTACTGTGTTGTAGCTGTTCTTAGTAAAATTACGTGGATCCAGTGTGAGGAATATGTGAACCGTGTGTTCATTTTGTTATACTTTTTTCCAGCCCTCTTACATTACAAAGCCTTTCTCATCTCTGCCCTGGCCCTTAACTTCTGTGCGACCTTAAGGGACACACATCCAACATAAACATCACAACTACCATTTATTTTTCTACCAAAACACTATCTCTAAAATAATTTAAACGAAATAAAGATGATCGATTAAAATTCACTCGGTTTACTTACGAAAAGTTCAGTGCTAATATAATTTAGGCGCATTATTTAAAGTACTCAAAGACAATGTTTTATTGTGGTTTATGAATTACATTATCGAATTATGATGGTGGACTCAATGATGATAGTCATTTTGATTTTAATTAGCCTACTACACAGCCATAAAAATGTTGGTTGTTGGTATTATGTTAATTGACCAATGTTTTTACAAGGTGACATGGAAAAGGCAAATACGAAATCAAAGGCCCAGGTAGGTAGCTTCAAAGGGTTTGCTAGAAATGTAGATCACTGGATATGACACATAAGTTAACGTCTATCTTTTAAATTAAACTTAGAAATAATGTCTCTATGAATACATCTAGCGAAATATAGCCTACGAATATCTACTTTTAAAGTAGGATAGATCATAGGTATCTAATAGCCTGAAGGCTGACGTGTGTTTCTCACAGTGGCATTTTATTTTCGTTAGTCACACTGATAAAGATTTTTTAGTATGCATTTACATTTTAGAAATGTGTCAGAGTCAGATGATAAATATGTGTCTACACTAGCAGCAACATGTGACAAATTTACACGATTCGGTTCATTCAGGTAAAACAAAACAAACATCGCGCTGCATCCGACACCCGATGTGAATCACCTCTAGCTTATATCGTTAGAAGAATGAGTTTACTATCAAGCCTCGCTTTTTTTCTTTAGTTTACTCTACACCAAGCGTTAAAATTCACGCATACGTTAGACCGTTTTGACACGTTTGCGTAACCTTTCCAATTTTAGAAATACATTAAGTTGATCTACACAACTCTACTCTTTCATTTGACTGAAAAAATACTTCAGATTAACGTCACAATTAACGGAATTAAGTACATGACCCTATACCGTGCGGGACCCAATTAACGGAGTTAGGTACATGACCCAATATGGTGCGGGACCCAGTTGACGAAGTTACATACATGACCCTATATGGCGCGGGACCCAATTAGGTCGGCTTTAAAAATGCCACAATAAGTGAAGTTCTGTATTTTAAATAATCTCGTTTGCATAGTAACTTGTTTTTCAAAAGGAGTTAAAATGAAATAAAATTAGCTTTCAGAACCTTTAAATTAGTGTAACCTTTTTTTCAAATCACAATTTTTCAAAGCACGGTCGAAGCGGTGAATAATGGGCATTAGTATACTATAGTGTACCATATATGGCCACACTCAAATGTTTAACGAATAGGGTGTTATATTGTCATGAATCCCCGATGTACAGTCCACTCCGCATGGTAAAACAATGGCAGCTCGTACCACAGAGAGGGAAAGTGGTCATATCTGTGAAATAACTATTTTGAAGGCTCCCACCAATTTTTGTAAGGAAAGAAAATGGCCGTGCCCCTATTATTTTTTGGATCCTGGAAGGGGCGCACCAAGTCTGCCTACATCCCTCTATGTGGTAACTTTCTTCAGGAAAACCTGCTCTCAATCAGCAGAAGACCCTGAAATTGAGACGGAGTTTCACTTTCTGTGGGACAATTTTACCAAGAAAATGTCCTTGGGTAACCTAAGAAAAAACAGTGAGATTGCTCATTTGAGACTGATGCCATGGCCTGCTGGATGGTCACATTAGGTCGTGGGTCCTTAAATATCTTATTTTCTTGTACACATTTACTAGGGAGTTTTAGCGCAACTTTTGGGTGGAGATGCCTAGTGATTCTTAGTGTCTAATATAAAATGCAAAAATGCTTAGAAAGAGACAACTTCTGCCTCATCATGGATTAGTCTCATGACGGACCTATAACAATGGCTCTTATTTTTTTAACATTTTTCTGTTGAAATGTGTGTCCTCCAAAGCACATCTAAGGCCGTTCCGGGTGTTATCACGACGCTCGCTAAACCGGACATCCCTACTGCTCGAAGGGAAGCGGTCTCCAGGTCTTCTACCTCGATTGAGCGCACATCGCCCAAGCAGCCACAAGGAGTCGCCTGAGAGCGACAAGGCGAGGCGTTCCATACTAGATTACAAACACCCCGAAACCATGATGGTGCCCAGTTGCACTGCCCTCAGTTCTTGACATGATGCAGCAAACTTTGATGCAGTGACTTTGATGCAGTGACTTTGTTTTATTAAAAAATATGAATTTTACTACAATGCACGAATAATGCAGAAAGACAATTAATACATTGTCTGGAGACTAGTTCACCATCAGTGCAATGTCACGTTTTGACTCAGTGGCAAAATCCTTCAGTGTAGAAATATAATACATTGTTTGATTTTTATTTCAAAGCACTTCAAATGGAGTTTTTATTTTTAAGTCTTTCTGATTGGCATTCTGAGCTTTTAATTTTGGATATGGATGAGTAGGCCTATTTTGAAGATTCATATGAGGTGTTGAGGAAAAGTCAAACGGGTGTTAGGAAATGTTTAGTCTCCAGAAGTCAACTTGTTTTAAATGTGTTTTTGAGAAACAAAGAGAGGGAGAGCAGTGGAAAACATGAGAGTGCTGGCATGTAAGGTGTTTTGCTTTAGGGTGCCTGTTACCAGACCAGACACATCTCTACATGGTAAATAGAAGTGGAGGTTAAGTACCTACGGTGGAGAATCTATGGTCTGTTTTTTGCCCATTGCCTGACTCATGGTAAATGTAAAAAAAGGAAGAACATTTGTTGTTGGTTTGGTTTTTGAAGAAGTTGACCTCCTTACACATGTAGAGCTAGGGTGTGTAAGATATGGGGCATTCGTCCTCCAAAAATGGCAATGTAAAACATTCAAAAGGATTGGGCCGTGTGACAAATGTGTACAGAAGGAACGTGCACAGGGAAGATCAGAGGGAGGAATGTCAGAAAGGCAACTGTGGTCGGGATCATTATCCAGAGTTCATACAAAGGTCCAAGCTTTCTGGTGGATGTTGCAGCCGACAAGGAGATGTGAAGGCCGGGAGCCATGGTGTTGAATATACAGCCATGGATACACCATGGCATATTGATCTCTGTCAAGCAGTCGAGTGAATTGGACTTAAGGAGTTCACAGCAGAAGGCCTGCAAGAGGTATTGGCGATGGAAGAGTGACGCAAACCCAAACTCCCGAGCCTGTGAAGCGAACTGATTCGGTGGGTTTGTTCTCCAGCCAAAAACCCCGACTGAGCTCGCAGGCGCCCCATTCAAGACAAGGAGCCTCTAGAGTGTGACATGACAAGCATTACATGAGGAGTTGTGATTTAGTGACATTTCAAGATAAATGATATTTTCTTCCTCCTTTAAATTCCATAATAGAAAAGAATGTATTATATTTATTTATTAGAGTACGTAAAAAACTAAAATATCACCTAAATATTATAAATAATTAACACAGAAATTTGCTGTACCTCAGTTTCATATCACTGGTGTTAGCACTGATAAAAACCACCCCAACTTCTTCCTGGGTCAATTGTTCTTTGGAGGCGGGGCTATTTTGAGAAAGAAAAGTTGAATGCATAGTATCTCTTTGTATATTAGACATTTGGGGCGGGTTTCACAGACACAGATGAAGCCTAGTCAAGAAGTAAAAAATCAAGTTCAATAGAAAACTCCATTGAGCTTGTTTTTTTTAGTCCTAGACTAATGTGGTTAATGTTGTACTTTCATCTGAGGACTTAAGATTTGTCACTTGTTCTATACAGATCATAGTAAGGGTAAAGAACATTTGATTAAAATAAATGATCATATCACATGACTAAGTGGTTTAGTGACAGTATAAGAAGTCTGATTTGAGCTACTCTGGCTGACATCTTAGGCACGCCATCTTGCCTGCAGATTTGTCATTGGTGTCTTAGGCCAAAGCACTATTGGAGTGGCACAAGAGCAAAAAGGTGGATGTCCTGGAGGTGTCGAGTCAAAGTCCTGATCTCAGTCCCATTGAGAATATGTGGCACCATCTGTGGTCCATAAGCACTGTCCCACAAAACCTGGACAACCTGGAGCTAATCTGCATAGAAAAATGGGCCACAAGCACTGCGATGTTATGTGCAAAGCTGGCACATACTTACCCCAAAATACTTAAAGCTGCTATTGCCTCAAAAAGTAGATGGTAAAACACTAACCAAATATTTTAGGTACAGCATACTTGCTGAAAAAACAGTGGGCATTGCGTGAATCCATACTTCAGAAGTGTTTGTGCACCAAGAAGCAGCAGCGTAAATAGGCCTATCTGAACAACATTGAAATTACCAAAATTCTTAGAGGTTTGCTGTTAAGAATTTTTTGAAGAATGACCCAACTACGTCTGCCATAATGTCTTTCACGGGAGAATGAGGATGCCATGCACTTTTATTTTGAAGCCAACAAATCTGTAGAAACCGGTGTAACGCGTATGGAAACCGTACGAGGGGGAGAACAGAGCATTGTGGGAAATGTAGCAAATAGCTGAAAATCTTTAGCACAGGCAGGCTGCTGTTCTGAGGGTAAACAGCCACGTTAGCTGTATCACACCAAGAGTTAACCTTTTTTGCGGTGCTACATAACCGGCAGCAACATTGTTAAAGCCTGATAATGACCGCAGCTTCATGGGACATCTCGTTTATTCTTGCCGTCAGTATTGTTATAGCATGCTTAAGACCCTCATATGCTTGGGATTCAGACCTTGAGCTTTACGATCTGGTGGAGGAAATTCAACAGAACTTTTACGAATTCCTGTCTGTTGAGCAGGTAGGTCATAACTAACCGTTTTTCGTAAACGGTAAAGGTTGGGCGGCTAACTAATTAATTGTTTCCCCATTTCTGAAAGCCTAAATATGTAGTTACTTTGCTGGCTTGTTAATGTGACACAGTCCTTTGTATTTTTGGCCAGGCCTGCTGACTAGTTTTTTAATAGCTACGTGTGCTGTACACAGACAAGAAGTGCCGGGAGACGGGCAAAGTGTGACGTGTCATTCTGCTTCCAAATTGTTTATTTGCATCTGTTCAGCTGTCCATTTTATCTCTGATTGAACATAAGTGTTTGTGTGTGTGTGTGTGTGTGTGTGTGTGTGTGTGTGTAGGAATTCTGGCTAGCTTGTAGTGCATAGCTACCTAAATACCGTTAGTCATTCATCTTCCAGCGAACACTTGCCTAGTTGCTTGGACGCTGTTGATCCTCGTCTCGCTCCTGTAAAACCCGATTCCACAAATGTTTTTCGAAATCAAATAAGCGATCGGACATTGATAAGTTGAGTGAGATTTGTTGGAGCCGGACTAGAGTAAAAGTCTGAGTATCCAGCTGCTTTCTGGGGAAGGGTTAGCTAACATATGGATATAACGGCTCCATTATGCAATGTCCAGTCAAACAGCCTTTTTAAAGCCATCTGGGTGCCTTTGCGGTTGGAAGTCATCAGCACTGGGGAAGGCTGAACTCTGGATAATATGGGGAAAGTTAGGCTACAATGCAATACCAAAATACTGTAATTTATTGCCGTAAACCAGGGATTATGCGTGTGATGTCACATCACCACAAGAAACGCTCTTAAATGTATTACGTATGTGTGTAGTTTTACTGCTCACCTCTATTCCTCCTGAGTTCAGGATGCCTCGTCAGCGGACATCAGAAAGGCCTATCGCAGGCTGTCGCTCACACTGCACCCCGACAAGAATAAAGATGAAAACGCAGAGACACAATTCCGACAGGTCAGTCCGACCTCAGTGTTCACACTCCCTACTCCCAATGAGTTTTATATGCACAATTCTCTTTTTCATTGCTATTTGGGTCTATTGTCTGACCGCCTTTTCTTCCACAGTTGGTGGCCATCTATGAAGTACTAAAAGATGAACAGAGGAGAGAGAGGTCAGTTTTACTATTTCTTCCTGCTTTGGATCCCCCCTGCTGTTTGGAGCATTTTCCACGCATAAACTGTTGAACAACCCTTGGCCATGAGACCTTTCCCTTCTCAGACACCCTCCTGTCAAGAGGACTAGTAATATTTAGTAGTTTTTTTATGATGAAAATGCGTTTTTAAATGCTTAAAGGATGAATTTAGGCCACAGTGTGTGATCATCTGTGTAGAAAAGAGCATTTTCCCTAGATTTACTAACACCGTCCACTCTGTTCTTCTGAATGAAACAAAAGACACACATGCTCCTATATATCAGGAATGGGTCTTAATATTTTGTACCTTAGACTGTTAAAAAGTTAGAGCCACATTTTTATTTTTAACTAGGGGGAACCCCGATTCTATGTACTAAGTGAATCCCCCTCCATCTTTTCACATTACTGACCTAAGCCAAGGTCCAAAGGACTGCTGTTCTCCATAGGTCCAAAGGACTACTCTAGAGAGAAAATAACATGACAAGAAAATATAAAATCCAGCTACGCTTTGGGTTGGGGGCAGTAGAGTGAACCAGCACCTTAAAACCAGTCAGCGTTCCCTGTTGTTTTTTTTTTCTTTTTCGGTCGTTCACAGGTATAATGACGTCCTGGTCAACGGGTTACCGGACTGGAGGCAGCCAGTGTTTTACTACAGGCGGGTGAGGAAGATGAGCAATGGAGAGCTGGGCTTCCTGCTCTTCCTCATCCTCACTGTGTGCCACTACGCAGTCATCTGGTCTATCTACCTGGAGAAGCAGCTGGTGAGGGGGCTGTGCATGACATTTGACCCTTATTGGTTCTTTAATCTCCCTAGCTAGTCAGGGGTGGATTATCCATTTAACAGCCCCCAGGGGCAGTTAAATGCTGGGCAGAAAAGTGGAGTAGAGTGAAAACTTTTTTTTCTTTTGTTGTATGATTGTAGGAATTGGGTTTCCTTTGCTTAGGCCTTTCCATATTGAGGTTTTTATAATAACCAAGAACTCCCATTAGCAATGCGCAGTTAATAAAAAAATGTTACCTCAACCTGTATGACAGAATACGGGAACGGAGTCCTATCGCATAATTTGAGTTTTGCTTTTTATTACATTTTATAAAGGTCCAGACTCAGAGCTTTGTAATGGTATATAATACAATACTGTTTGATAAAGTTAGGGGAAAGATATGCTGCTTTAAAAGTTGATAATCTGCTCTATGTGAGAGATGTTTTATTTGCTGTAACGTTGTTTTGGCTGCTAATTATCGACCTGCTGGACCTCTTTGTTCCGTATGGTGCGTCTCTACTAGGATGAACTTCTGAGCAAGAAGAAAAAAGAGAAGAAGAAAAAGATGAGTAGCAAGAGTGCTGAAGAATCACGGCCTGTTGGACTGGATAAAATTGAGAGGCAAGTTGAGCATTTGTCGTCACAACACATTCCTAATTTCAGAAATATAGACTGCAATTGATTATTGACGCAGGTGGTAACTATTAGAATGGTGTCTTTGGGATTTGTCGCTCAGCGGAACCGGAGAAATCAAGTGCTATTCACACGTGGAAAACATAACGAAAACACTTCAGAAGTATTGCTCCTTATTTAGCATGTGGCTAATTCGTGTCGTATGTACACTCTATCATGATCTCGGGTCCGTATTTGTTCTTTCCCTTTCAGGTCAGTCGAAAAACCTCATTGGCAGGATATCCTGCCACTCAAGTTGAGCATCTGGCTGTATCTCTCCATCAAGTCCCTCCCCCATGTCATCCAGGTACAGGAGTCCTCACCCAAACCACTTTCCTGTAGCTTCATTTCTGGATGCCGGGTTTTAACCTGAAATATACAATGGACGTTTTCCCCACCTTGCACAGTCTAACCCGGTTTTGATGTCAAAACATAAATACCAAGTAAATAAAAAGGCATTTGATAAGGTCCTGTCACTCCCACACATTAAAATGTGCTTTTGTTGCAGGATGCAAAACAGTATTATGAAGATTATAAGGTGATGAAAATCAGGGAGCAAGAGGAAGCAGAAGCCTTGGCACTGGCTGAACAGGAAGCTACAACTATAAGTAATGACTGAAATATAATTTAGCAAGCAATAGACAGTTTCACATGTATTCGGTTTGTTTGGCAGGGTCTTGATTGAAAAGTATGATTTTCATTAAAATGCCTGGATAAACAAAGGTTTGATTGATCAAAGGAAAAATATTATTTGTTTTATTTTTCATGGAAGCCTTATCTGACATGATTCAGGAACTAGGGTAGGATTCAGAACTAGTTCTCCTGTTTCACCCTATTACTTACCTCACTCCTGGTCATCCCACAGAAGAGAAACGACCCAAGGTGAAGAAACCAAAATTTGAGTTTCCTGTTTATGAGCCTTCGCTAATGGCAGCAGACAATGCATACTTGCCCAATTACGATCAGGGAACATCTATCGAGGAGATTGAAGACCAGATGGATGACTGGTTGGAGGATAAGAAGTCTCAGAAGAAAAAGGTGTGTTTTTATTTGTCCATAAAAATGATTATAAAGTATAAACTTGTTTGCAATTTGGTATAATTGCACAGTTACCATAGTTTGTCCTAGACAATATTAAGGCCAATTGCACATTTTATTTATTATTATGGGAACATGCAAGATTGAATAGCTTTTAGATGGTTACCCCAATTTCACAGGGATTGCTAAAAAAAAAAAAAACAATCCCTGATCCACTTCTGTAATTTTGTAGGTTCAGACCAATATAACACAAAAGGGCCTTTCTTTAGAGTGTATATGATTCAGTCCTGTTTTTCGTTTCCACAGGCACCAGAGTGGTCAGAAGAGGACATCACTTTACTGACACGGAGTATGGCCAAGTTCCCTGGGGGAACACCTGGTCGCTGGGAGAAAATTGCCCACGAACTAGGAAGAGCTGTGTCCGATGTGAGTCTTCTTTGAGAATGGGTGTCACATTAAAAACTTTAAACATAGATGCAACTGAATGTTTGAGCATTTTAAGATAAGGCAAAAATATGCCTTTTATATGCATTTTTTTATTTAATGTAATTTGCATAATATGGTCTGTGTAGGATCCTTGAATGCATATTTATCGTTTGTTTTTGAAAATGTAGGAAACTAGAAGCTTGCTCTCACCAAGTTTTTTTTTATTATAGTGATTTCTTCTGTTCCAGGTTACTGCAAAAGTCAAACAAGTTAAAGACAGTCAAACTAATACATCAGGTTAGTATTTAATTTTTGTACGTTATCTTTCACAGTAGTTTCTGTTGTATGATGAAGGTAAATCTTTCAAGTTGCCTGCTTATACAGTCACATCCATGTTTGGCCTGAAAAGAGCCAACGATTGCATTAGGTCCCATTCACACAAACAGCAGTTATCTGTATTTCATTTTCATTCAAATAACTTTTCCATAATTTAATATACAGGCATTTCTATTTTCATTTGCAACAGCGATGTGCTCCGCTGACAAATCTTGGCGATAGGCGGAAAACATGCGTGCAGTGTCTTGCCCTTAAAATACTATCTATTTCACCAGCCAAATTAGCAGCTGCCACTCGTCACCTGCCGCAATGTGCAGCGCTGATCAAAAGTGCCGATCACCGAGAATATGCCGACCGCCTGATATTACATCATTTAGGGTAGTATATGAAGCTAGCTGTTTTGAGTTGGCCAGCTATGAAAATGTTTTTGTGCGTCAATGTTAACATGTGCAATTCTGATATTTGAATCGCAAAAAATATTGCTATTCGACGTGTAAAACATACTTTTTCGTTTTGCTTTTTAAATAACAAACATTGAGGGAGACAGAGCAAAGCCTCAGTCGGCCGAGCAAAGGGCTCAAACCCACCTCGCCGCGGGGGGCGTATGGTCGGGAGATCAGACTGCCAGTTGAATGAATGTTACCGATCCACAGAGTGGCGGCGTCTTAAATTCTACCTCTCCTTGATGCAGGGCTGGTGAAGCTCTCGGAGCTCAAGGCTCAGGGCAGCGGTGCTCTCCCAGGAAAGGGCTCCAAAACCGGGGCTGGGTCTGTACCCGACAGCCTCATGACCCAGAGAGATGACCCACGACCCCAGCCACCAGCTCCAGCAGGGGGGATGGAGCCCTGCGGCGGGGGCGATGAAGAAGAGGGGATCCAGTCAGGTGTCAGAAGGAGAGGTAAAAAGGTGGGGGCGGGGGCCGAGGACAAGGTCAAGGGACGCAGACAGAGGGACTTTGACCCCACGGTTGCCGTCGAGGACGACAGCGAAGAGGAGCGGGGTCCGTCCGCTGCCTTCGTCCCACAACCGCTCAAGGAGAAGGCCACTACGGTGGCTGAAGACGTCTGGACCCAGAACCAGCAGAAGCTTCTGGAGCAGGCCTTGCAGCAGTACCCGCGAGGCACCACGGAACGCTGGGACAGGATCGCCAAGATGGTGCCCGGGAAGAGCAAGGTGACTGATTATTTCCCACAACCTAAGATTGCAGGGTGTGTCAAAATGTTTGGCTGTTTGTAGGGGCAGTTTACTGAAGCGTTTACACGGTTCCAGTAGTTGGCAAGAGAATTTCTGTCGGCAAGTTCTACTTTATTATGGATGTTGATGGATGTTTTTTTTTTTTTTCTCCCTTTTTCAGGAGGAGTGTATGATTCGTTACAAACTTTTAGCTGAGCTTGTGCTGAAAAGGAAGCAGGCCAAGAGCTGACTCCCCCCAGGGCGTCCATCTTGAAATCACCTTTTGGTTTCTAGGCCCTTGACCTTGGTGTTATCCTCTTCAGCGTGATCTGAAAGGCCTGGATAGATGCATCGCTATGAAAATTCCACAGCATATTGTTGGGCCATATTGCTTTCACCCATCCAGTTTTTTTTCAGATCTGTGAACAGGATTGGTGCTCGGGGATGGGACTGGGGGCCCAAATTGGACCGGGCTTATACTTTCATGTCTGTCATGTGCCTTAGCTCCGCCCAAAGCATGCCACCCGGCCTCCTCTCAGTGGACAGCTGTTTGAGGATTCAGCGCACCGAGAAATGTCAATACTGTTTTTGTACTTCTCCAATTATGTTTGACTTCTTCTCATCTGTCATTTTAAATCACACATGTACTGAGTATAACTTGTTTCAGAGGAGAAAATAAACATTTATTTATTTACCTGGATGTCGTGTCTTTAGAACTCAATTAGTGTAATGTATTAATGTACTGTGTTTTGAAAATTCAGTCAGACCGAAAGCAACAAAAAAATAGTTCAACATCAATCAGCTTGATTATGCAAACACCAGAATCGCTGCCTTTTATTCAGCAGCTTTAAATGTTTTACAATGATCAGTATTATTCATTTTCTCCCAGTATTATTCATTTTCTCCCAATGTATTTGAATTAATCTTCAATTAAAGGTTTGTGGGCTTGTAGTCCAACATGAATCAGTGTGACATTGAGCAGGTTTAAAGTATGGCATGGAAAAAAACATTTGTTTTTGCCCATAGGCTACCCGGGCCGTGCTTTTGACAATCCTCCAAGAGCCAGCAGGCGCACGGGCTATCCAGACACTGGAGGTGGATGGGCTGCGGAGACATGAAACACTCCCAGTCCCAGAGAGGCATACTAACTGTATTACTGCGGCTTATTGATTTGGAGTTTTAAAGTCCTGATACTCAATCTGTGAATATGAATCCGCATTGTGCGCGATGTGGGAAAATTGTCTACGCCACAGAGAAAGTCAACTGCCTGGATAAGGTAAGACATTCAGCCCTGGAACATCTATGGGGATTTTTTGGTCCAGCTTATTTTACTAGATGTTATTAAAAAGAAAGAGGTTTACTCAACAAGGATTTACTATATAATGGCAGGAGTCGTTAATGTTTTCTGAAATCCCTGACGGTTTTGCCTTTGCATCAATGCTCCCGTCCAGTTTTGGCACAAAGGATGCTTCCACTGTGAAGTCTGCAGGATGACTCTCAACATGAACAACTACAAAGGCTACGAGAAGAAGCCATACTGTAACTCGTGAGTTCAAATGTGTACTCCTAGACTGCAAATAATGTCCCCTGAACATTTACCTGGCATCAGATTTCTTCTCCCAAATTCATATAATTTACTGAACATCTTAATTGCTATTTACATGCTGTCTTGGACTGGGATTCATTCAAACTTTAGCTATATATATATATATATAGATATAAATATATATATAAATTATATATATATATATATATTTATATATAGATAGATATAAAAAAAAAAATCTTTGCCCATGCATTTCTAATTCAAAGACAAAACGTACAGGGGGATAGGTTGAAGTGTTTCTATTGCTAAAGTAGCATTCTCTAAAACTCTAATTCAGTTCATTTCAATAGAAAAAGGTAGTTAAAGGTGTAAGTTGTCTTACCCTTCTAAAGTGGGTTTTCTTGACCCACATTAAGGAACAAGTATAGGAATTTAAAATATAGAGGGCTTTTAAAAATATATATTTTAAACATGGCAACTCATCTCTGAAATTCTCAGATATGCCATGAACAGAGATTAAATTAATCCTTATTTCACATGTCGAAGAAGGGCATGTCCGTTCTACATGCCATATTTCTGAAGTTTCAAAAGCATCGTGTCTTGGTAAATCCACTTCAGTTGAGACGAGTCTACAATGTAAAGGTAGTGTTAATTGAATCAAACCGGGACTGCAGTATTCATGCAGCGGCTCTTTTCCCAATGCTTACGTTTTACACCTGCGCGTCTCAGGTACGCTTTCACTTTTCAGAATTAGGAGCGGCCATCGGATGAACACTTTTTAAAGAAACACTATGTAAATATAGCTGTAGTTGATTTGAGTGAATCCCATCTCCACAGTGAACATAACAGATATAACATCCTGCAGGCACTATCCAAAGCAGTCATTCACCATTGTTGCAGACACTCCGGAGAACCTTCGTCTGAGACAGCAAAGCGAGCTTCAGAGCCAGGTGCGCAGTATGGACGTTACCCTTTCAACCGCCATTAATACCTTTTACATTTCAGATCCCACTGTTTACCAAACATATAATCGATAGGAAACTCTGATAATGATCTCGAAATTGTTTCTCTATTGAAATATTAATTCAGTATTGCATTATGTATCATTTTCATAAGACAAGATAACTGCGCAGTTTAATTTGCCACTACATGTGACAAGGTGTGACACGTGTCGCAGGGTATACCTTCATTAATACACACCGTAACAAAACGTTTTGCAACAGAAAAGGTAAAAACACGTTCCTAATTCGACAAATTGAGGTAGGCACCTCCCAGTTTGTTTCATAGTGAATACAGCCCCGAATGGGAGGAAATTAGTCAGCTTTCAACTCTGCTGGCAACCGAAGGACCCCCACTGGCTTCTCCACCTGCCCATGCGGTTTGTGCTGCCATGACGTGCCATCTCTCCTCCGAGTGTTCCTGGCACCCTTCCCTACGCAGCAGACTCTACTAAATCTGACCTTTTTAGATAACGTGCCCTTCAGTTTTAATCCATATTTTATTGAGTAAGATTAAATTGAGTGAAAATTGTTCAAAGAAATAGTAGTCTAGAAATACGTCGTTTTAGTAGGCTACGTTCCGCACATTCGCTTTGCCAGGATAACAGCTCTGAGTCATCTGTAATGTTTGACGAGGTGGGAGAACACATACACAAGGTATTTGAGACTATTCCTCCGTACGGAAAAGATCCGAGAGTTATCAATACTTTTCAGACGTTTTTTCTTTCACCAAAATTTCTGGAGGCTCATACTGGTGCAGAAGTATAATAGATCCTATTTACTTGATATCATACATATCCAAGCTTTCATCATAGACTATAGAAACTGGGAAGCCTGCTTTCATTTTACGACCATCATCCGACTCTCCCGACTCTGCAGGTGAAGTACAAGAAAGACTTCGAGGCGAGTAAAGGACGAGGCTTCAAATTTGTGCTGGACACTCCTGAGCTACAGCGACTACGACGAGCCCAGGATCAGATCAGTAACGTAGGTTCAAACACAGGGATATCTGACAATGAACGGCACAGTTTGAGATCACGGATGGGTTATTGCATGGCTGGAGTGTTTGAAAATGTCTGTCTCTACAGAAGCGGGATGATCTGAAAAGCAGATTATGAAGAGGAGCGTGGAAAGCAGACCCCAAATTAAAACTGTTTTGGTGCCTACTTTTTGCTCATTGTAGCCTTATACCCATTTCCTCACCTTCCACATTATCAAAACCCGTCACGTCAATTCTCCTAACCTGACACTTAGGTTCTGGTTTATATACAATACTGAGATTGCGTTTGTGATCCTACTTCCTGCTGATTGCTCATAACCCTTTCACTCCTCTCATCACAACTCTTTTCAAACACAAAGCAGCTATGCCAACGTGCTGGGAACATATTATTGTATTAAATCTCTCGGCTGTGGCTACGGTCGCATTGGCTGCCAAGTCAATATGCCATCCTCGGGGACTTGATTTGGGGCGCCTGTTTTGTTCAGTCTCATTACGGCGGATTTATGTGCATTCGCCCTTCCACAGGAAATCAATTCACAAAATTAAATAAACGTTTTGTTCAGTCACCTTTTCTCACAATACACTGACTGAAGGTACTGTAAATGTGTCTGCGTCTCCTTGCAGGTAAAATACCACAAGGACTTCGAGGTCACTGGGTCACCAGGGGTCACACAGGGTGTTTACGAGCCATATCCCGTGCGTGGCCAGCTGCGTCGAAACGGACAAACAGAACATAAGGGTGTGCACCAGTACATTGTAGAAGACCGGGGACCGGGTGTCATTGTGGGCAAGTCAGCTATTCTACCGAAATGTTATTCTGTAATTTATGGGTACGGCTGGGTGCTGATAGGCGTGCTGGGCCCAGGTGGGGATTTTTTCAATCCGTAATCACGACGTTCCCAGATATGACCTCAATTCTACCTTCAGCACTGGATTCTTTTACGTTCACTTTCAATAGCTATTGCCGACACCACCGGCTCGCTTCCAGTCCAATTCTGGCTATCTGTAGATGTGATTTCGATCTGTGGCGTTCATCGGTAAATCAGACGTCCACATATCGGCTTAGTTTTAGCGTGCTGCCAGCCCCCGGTTTGCCAACACCTAACCAACAGCGTCCGTGTCAGAGTCTTCTCTGTATCAGACCGTCACCTCCGTCTCCTCTGTGTCTCCTCAGCTCCTGTGCTGCCAGGCGCCTGCTACGCCAGCGGACACGTTGGGGCGAATTGCTACATGCACCAGACCAACATGCACTCCCTAAGGCCCCTCCAGGGCGGTCCTCGACCCGGCGTTGCGGTGAGTCGAGCCGGTCGACCGACGCATCTTCCGATTGTAGTCACTCGTACCCCCTTAACACCGCTGAGTCCAACCGAGCTCTATTGGGCCGGCCTGGGTCCGCAGAGTGGTCGGAAAATGTCCATGTGAATAGAAAGCCCCAAAAGTGTGAATCCATTGTAAATGTTTCAGTTGTATTTTTGCAGCCTGACAGGGTAGCTGGCTTCCAAATGACACCCTATCCAATAGGCTCATTAACAGCAGTGCAGTATGAGGAATAGGTTGCTATCTTTCCATAAGGTCTGGTCCAAAGTAGTGTACAATGTAGGGAATAGGGTGCCATTTTTCCATAAGGCTCTGGTCCAAAGTACTGTATTATGTAGGCGGTGCCAGCCATTTGGGTGCCCTAAGCGAATGCTGATGACGCTTATGCTTAGAACCGTCCCTGTATGTAGGGAAGAGGGATGTTCTTTGTGATGCGGACACGGTCTCACCTTGGTGCCATCTTCCCACAGAGAGTGTACAGGGCCCTCTACGACTACGCGAGCCAGGACACGGACGAGGTGTCGTTCCGGGATGGTGACATCATCCAAAACGTTCAGCCCATCGACGGGGGCTGGATGTACGGCACGGTGCGGAGAACCGGGCGGTCCGGGATGCTCCCCGGCAATTACATCGAGGGTCTTCGCTAGAGCTTAGTCAGATCAAACCTGCACTGCAGTATTTATGCAGCACCTTGTTGTCCCACGATTACGTTAACTGAGTCTGGTGTTGTTTGTATTCTATATGAACCTGCAACCACTACCAGGGCAGACCTCGGCACTTTTATGCTTTCGCTTTTTCCAGAACTAGCCTTTGGGATAAAAAAAAAAATAGTTGCATCTCAAGACACTGCGTAAACATTGCTAACGGTGGGGTTTGAATGACCAACCCGATGCTATCATGTAACCGATGGATGTACAAAGCATTTGGAACCATTTTTTTTGATGAACACGAAAACACCAGCTGGAAACACTACTCACAGGTTACATAGATATGTGAATATGTCCCTGTTTCTAATGAGCTGTACAGACCCAGTACACATGCAGTCTGGTTAAGGAACAAGCCGATAAGACGCACCGCGACACCTGATACTCAGGGTGGGATTCGACCTGTACCGCCGAAGCGTTACAAAAGCAATTGAAATGTAAATTATATTTGAGGCAGTGCCGGCACGTGCAGTTTACCGTTAAGTCAGTGTCCGATTACTAGGCAACATTGTCTTTTTTTAAAATCTCGGTTAACTTCAGACACTACAGATTAAAACCAGACCATAGTCCTTAAACAGTGAGGATCTACATCAGAATGTGAAAGGTGTAACAGCACCTGAGGTTTTACAGAACCGTGAATGTAACTGTCATTTTGTGCTGATATAATGTATGTTCTATTCATTGAAGTGTGCACTACAAAGAATGTAATAGCAATTTATTTGTTTACAAAGCCTGCCAATGTGAAGTTGCTGTAAATGTCATAGAAATACGTCAACCTTCTGTTTAATAAATAATCTGTCCTGTTGCATTGCTCAGATTAAAATGCAGACAATTGGTTTTGCTGATGAATGTAGTAACTTGAAGATATGAATCGTTTAATTATTTAAATACCTATAAATGAGGACAACAGCTAATTTTAGCCCAGGTCACATGCCCTGCAATTTACTGTGGTAACGGAAGTACATAGAGGAGCCTTGAAACCTCTATTCAATTGTTTCCAGGTAAACTTCTGCAAAAATTAACTATGGTCATATAATGATTATAATAAAACCCCAAAGAATCATTCATGTCATCTGAAAGTCAATGTTATCGTCACATTTCTCATTTAGAAAAAAGGTATCACTGTTTGAGTTTGGCCTTCTACTGCATCTGCTCATTTCAGTGTTGCCAAAGTCCTGTCAGATCACTTCCATGATCTTCCAAGTCCATAGTCATTGAGATATGGGGCCAATCCCCAATGGATCCCTAAACCCTACACCCTATGCACTTGTGGAGATTTGACAGGTGTAAGCAATGTGTTAATAGCGCTATCTTGGCTTCAGATAGGAAGATTCACCATATTACTTACACCAATCAAATCCTCTTAGGGCATAGAGTGGAGGGCTTAGTGTTCCATTGGGGGATTAGGCCATAAGTTCTTGTTAAAACAAGGACTAGTGTATGCGTGTGTGTGTGGGGGGGGGGGATTTCTCAGTGCACTCATTTCCCTTTCTTCATCTTTGAAACCCTCTCCTTTCGCTTCTTCACATGTTTTGGTACTTTGTTTTTCCTTTTCTCTCTCTGGGCTTCTTTTGCCAATTTCTTCTTTTCCTAAAACACAGGAACAATTATTTGGGGTATGGAATATTACATTTAAAGGGTTTGAACCAAAATCCAACTAAGAATTTGGATATTTGCATTTAATGCTGACATATAGTATAGGCCATGTTATAGTCGTGCTGGCAGCGGATACTGCAACTCAATTCAAATGTAAAAATGACAGTTTCAGGGTTCCAGTAATCAGGTGCTTATTTCCTCTGGTGGTCAATTTAATAATTACATCAGTTTTTTGTGTGCATCTGATTTTACTGCAGCTTAATATCAGAAAATCTCTTGAATAATTTTTGTCATAAAGCGCCACAGCCCTAACAGACACGTACCTTCTTGTCCACCAGTGAATCCGCTCCCACAGCTTCTTGTTTGTCACCGTCTTCGTCCTTATCCGTTTCTTCATCCTCTGAACTTGAGCTCTCCTCACAGCCCTGCAGCAGGGCAGGCACCTACAAAACGGATGGAGAAGATAAACGTCAACAACCAAAGGTTTACAATAGAAAACGGTCAAATCGACACCATTCCTCATTACTCTGATCTCAACATAAGCCTTGGTCCATTTTAGTTGACAGATGCCCAACAGAAAGCATGACTTCTGAAAAGAACAATTTTTTTAATTTATTTTTTTACGTTGGTTGCCATAACTTGCCGTTTGAATGCCGGACAAATCCTTCTTCAGACCGGTCACAGTATGATACAGGACCTACGACCAGAAAGAGATCAGACATTTATCACTTTTCTGAATTAGTTCATTTAGGCCAATGATGTTTTATTATCCATTCGTGAGGTGAACAACGAGTTGGACAAGTGTTGGACAAAGTTGACGTGTCCCATATCGGACAGGAAGTGTTTGGACGCCTAGCTACAGTAGTTTCGTTCAACTCACACTGTCATTATGCATGTTGCCTGGCGACTCGTCCCTCATGGCGTCGACGTCACGTTCGTAGTGGCTCACCTCTGTAAGCGTGCGCGGAATGTACGCGTTCTTGAACACCTATCACAGTTCGCGAGTGAACCAAAAGAGTTAAAAAAATACACAAAACATGAACACCAAACTATGTTCTGTTTTTTTCGCTCTACTAACAATTTTGAAACCTGTGCCAGTTAATATACCTCTTCATTCACACTGTCCTGATTGGACCTTTCCTCTGCTGTCCTCTCAGAAGCTATTTCCATTGCCTGCAATGAGAGCAAACAACAGTCGTCACACACACACGCACACGCACACGCACAGCACAAAGTGTTGTCCCACCATGTGGGAACACAGGGCGTGTGCAGAAACTGGACATGACAAACAACATGGCTTAGGTTATGATGTAACGGGACGCAGCAGTAAAACTGTTCCTACCTTTTCCAGGTAGAGGTTGATGTTGCTGCTAGTGATGGATGGATCGGTGACAAATTCAAAGAGTTCACGCAATGTCATCGCCGCAACACCGCGCTTCAGGAAGAAGTCTGGAAGGAAAAATGGAATCTCATTGGCCTTTAACTCAAACTCCTACTTCATAGGAACTATGTCTGCTACTCTACATTTCCGTTATTTCATGTAATGCCAATCAGATATGAAATACAGATAAATACAGATAAATACTTTGTAGATGTGCGAGGTGCTGAAAGATCCACATAAGGGGAGGTGTGGTTTGTACATTCAGCTGCAGCGTCTTCGCAAAGTATTCTAGACACCTCCACATTTTGTTCTGGAAAGTATTCTAGACACCTCCACATTTTGTTCTGGAAAGTATTCTAGACACCTCCACATTTTGTTCTGGAAAGTATTCTAGACACCTCCACATTTTGTTCTGGAAAGTATTCTAGACACCTCCACATTTTGTTCTGGAAAGTATTCTAGACACCTCCACATTTTGT